>VWZP01006729.1:1967372-2022224 GCA_013396995.1 Dicaeum eximium
AAAAAAAAAAGGTAAAAAATCATGTCATAGTGCAGGAGATGAAATGTCAACTTCATACAGCACCTAGGTAATATCTCATCTGCTCCACAACTCCCAGCATCTCTCTACTGGAAACACATTTAAAAAGTGGATGCAGCTCTGGGAAAGGCCACAAAAATAATATTGTTTTCATGAGAAAAATTTTAAAATAGCTAGATGAAACATAACTTTGTTAAAACACAGACAATTGAGACAGACATAGTAACTGAAAGGTTTTAAAGTTTTAAAGTGTTTTCTTCAATTATGTGTGGCTATGAACAACAGTAGGAAAGAAAAATTTAGGCCATTTGAAGAAAAATTATTTCAAGAATAAAATGTTAATTGGTGTATGAAAACCATATGGGAAGAGTCTAGTACACTTAAAACAACAAACAAGTTACTAAATGTAGAAAACAAATCCATAACTACAGATGGACTAAGCGGACATACCAAGACTTTCCTTACTTCTGACTTGATAACACTTGTGCTTGTCTCTGAAAAGGACATTTTAACCTTTTCTGGAAAGTAAAGTGTCTCTGTAGTTTTTCCTTTTGTTTTAACCTAGGGCTAGCTACTTTAAAATGTTATTAGCTGTTCAGAAAGAGATCAGCTGTTCTTTGCTGAGTTTTTCTATTCATGCTTATCTGGATAAGGCCTATGTTATGAACACAGAGTAGAGACTGGAGCAAACAAATCAGCCTTCATAAAAACTGAGCTTGGCTGATGGCCATGGTAAACATGCAGCAAACGTACCAGGATGATCCGAAAGCAAACACATAAGTGTGTAAAAGGGGAATGTGTTTTTCAAGGTTTAAAGGACAAAAGATTTGTACCTTTAGGTCTACAATCTATAGCACAGACTATATGTCTTTTCCTTCTGTGACCTTTACAGGTCATGGGTGTTCATAACTATCCAGAATTAGCCTTTAGGAAGATCAGTGACTGCTGGTACTGTGGTCCATGATAGCACTTCTTTGGACTGTTCTTTCAAAGAAAAGTCTTCAGTTTGTATCTGACTTGGAGACCGATAAAAGGAATTCTCAAGAAGTGTAAGGAGGAACTGAATAAATGCCATTCATACTTTGATATCCATTTTCACTCCTGGACCTTCACTCTGGATCCTTTAGTTTAAACAGGGCAATGAAGTGTGATGTTTGCTTGGAAGGAAAAAGTACAGGCTCTCCTCTGGGTCTTTTTTTTGACATGTTAAATGGCTTGATTAAGAGGATTGGTGAAGACATTGTTTAGCTAATATTTACACTGTTTATTTGTGAGCTTCAGTGTGGCATCTCTGTCAGTTCCAGACTCATCTACAGCTCCAAACAGACTCAGTGATCCAGTTCAGGGTGCTTCTGAATTTGAAAGGGCAGAGTTAAGGACTTTTTTTCCCCCTGATTTTTTTAAAAAATTTTTTCCCCTGATTTTTTTTCTTTTTTTCCCCCGTGATTTCTTCATGCACTTCTGTCCAGAATAAAATTTAATTTTCTTTCCAATGAAATCCTGAAACTGTAATTTAAAATCTTGTATTAAATTAAAAGTGAACTATATACAACCTGTTTTTGCACATCGGCCTTGATCTACTTGTATTTTTCATGTACAAGAATCTGAGAATAACTACTAATATTTTATGGAACAGAACGTTCATATTTTAAAACAATAAATCTGTTCACTCTAAAGCCTTAAATAGTTTTAGCTTGGATTTATGCCTTGTTTCAATAGTCTGAAGAGAAACTGTGAATTCCTACTCCCACAGAAAGAGGTAGAACAGGTCTACATTTTTTTATAGCTCTCAGATTTATGTCAGAACACAGGAAGGATCTGTGACTGTAAATCAGAAGGATTAGGACTCACATTGATTTAGATATGGGTTGCAAGGTCAGGCAGGATAACATTGTTTGTACTAATGTATTTTATCTTTTGTTGAATACTGAGGAGTTATGAAGCAATTACTTATAGAAAGTATTGTTGTTATGTCTCAGTAGTGCAGTATATTTCCTCCAGGTCAAAACATTTGTCTAATGTCAAAAAAAGCAATGACACTTAATATTTGTAGCTCTTGCAGCATAATTAACAGAAGTTTACCTTTTTCAATTTTTCCTTTATAATTGATTTAGAGCTCTTGGAAAATTAATCTGGCACTAATTGTACTTCCATGACCAGATAAAAGAGGTGAGCGTAGTTGAAAGAAGAGATGTCACTTTTCAAAGCATTATCATAATCATTCAACTGAAATGTTCTTCCAAGATTCCACGTTTCAAAGTATTGCAAATAAACTTCTAGTGGCAGTATTCATGATATATCAGTAAAACAAAATAAAGGTTCCATACCTTTTTTTTTGTTGTTGTTTACATACTTCCATACTTTTTAACGTTACTTTCTGAGATAAAATTAATCCATGACAGGCTGACACCAGAAGAAAATGCAAATGAGGTCTTTTAATGCTTGAAGCCTTTTCTGTGCTCTTAGTGCTTTTGGTGCAGGAGCCACCACTTGTTCTCAGCAATAGTCATTAACCTCTTACCTTTCTGATGAATTCATCAAAGCTGTGCTAAAAAAGCCTGCTCTTTTTGATGTAACCATTTTGGACTGTCCTTTGTTATTTGCTTCTTTTTAGTATGAAAAAAATCACATCATTAATTTATAAAGCATTTATTAATTTATAAAGCATTTTCATAAATGATCTTCAGCACCCATCTATTGAGTTTTGTCCTATGCAATGCCTTGGTTAGTGCTCAAATTAATAAGAATCTGCATGCAATTGGCTGCCATTAATTTTACAGCCAAGTTTGAATGTTGCTGTTGTAGAATTGATTTTAGGCTAAATAAATCAGAAAAAAAAGATTAAGAGCCTTAAAAGAATGAAAGTGAAGAAATATGCTTTGATGTTATTATTATACACATAATCTCTGAACTAATCAGTGCCATCTTTGCTGTGATGTAAAGCCAAAAGAAATTTATTTTAGGGCATTCCTTTCATTTAGAAACATTGTTACTTCAGCAAATAGGAAATTCTAGTGGATGTAATGAGCGTTCTAAAAAAGGGGAAAAAATCACTATATAAGTTCCCTTGTACTGTAGTTTAAGATAAGTGCAATGTTTGCAGCATATTTCCTACACTTATCATATCTCAGACAAATTATTTTGGTGTTAGATAAGTTCCCTTTATGTATAAGATGAATCTCACAATGAAAACTGCCAATTTACTGCTAATAATTAAAAATTTTCCACAGAAGCCAGGGCTAAAGCTGGCTACAATCAGTACTGCACTGGTTTCCCACTTCTGATCAGGGTTATGTACCCAAATCAGAAAATACTGCTCTGAATCTGAGGCTTGCCTGCAGTCATTATCAGGTTTCTTTCAAAACTGAAACACACTGGTATTAATTGTAACATTTTTTTTCTCAGAGCACCATTACTCAGGCTGTGGCTATAATGGCAATGAGAGGTTCTAATGAAAGTGGTTGACTAAAAAGGCACTTGATTAAGTTGTTTTTTGTCATTTAACTTTACCAGCCATGGAGCAGATGTGAAGGCATGCTTAATAAGGGAGCTGAACCTCCCCTCCAGCCCCTGGGTTTGCTTAGGCTGCATCCTCCACACAACTACAATGAGAGTCAGGAGAAGAGGCAAATGAGGTCTAGGAGGTGTATTTTAGCCATTCATTCTGGAATGTGACGAAAGAGACTTTAAATGCCCACAATTCCCTATTGATTATTTGGAGAACACTTGGGGTTAATTACTTCCTCCTCTGGAATCACAAGCAGTTAAGAGCTGGCATAAATTTTCAAAGTGCATGTACATCCATTAAAAACTGCTAAATGAAGTATCTGAACATTGTCTAAATGCAAATCTTTCTCAGAAATTATTTGTATTCAAATCCATAATGTCAAATATGTATTTTAAAGCTCGAGATCCCTCTTCCAAAATACTGGTCGTAAGGAGAAGGTCATAAGAGAACACTTTAGATCAAAAGAAATTTTATAAAGCAAGGTATTTATGTATTCACTGAATAAGAAACATACATACAAAAATTATCTAAATAAAATTATACTTTTAGTATTTTACTATTTTACTTTATGCTCACCTACAGTATTTGACTTCTGAATTGTCTTTGAACTGAGGACTGTGAACTATGCCAAGCTGTGATTTGGCTTTGATATAGAAATATACAATAGGCATGTATAATCACTAGAGTGAAACTCACAAAGAAAATTTGGTAGTAGTGCTAAAACCAAAATTACTGTCAATACAGAAGGTCAAGGAATTGTCAGCTGTTTTTAAGGTATATTATTGCTTTGATCCTTTTTTTAATAAATCCTTTCCTTACTGATATAGTACTACCACTTACTCCTTCAACAGTCATTATTCTATTTGGATATATCCTAATATGTCACAAGGTGAATATATTTTGACAAGAGAATATGCAATTTTCTTTTGGTGTGCATCAGGTCTTTGTGAAGCACAGTCCTTTGTTCTAAGTGGACTGGAATAAGACAGTTCACGTGGAGGAAGATCCATATTGCCAGCAATCACAGCATCTGTCCTTACTGGCAAGACTTTGGACACTTTACAGGGAAACTGATCTGTCTCTCAGTTCCATAATAAGCCAGTAGAAGGGTTATGCACTTGTTCCATGATCTTCTCAAATACCCCATTATAGGCTCATTTCCCAGTTTTTTGTAGTGTATCTTCTTAACTGATTAGTGTAGAAGCGAAATCCCGCTCTGATTTCCTCAAGGTTGCTAAAGGCTCAACTTTCTCACCTTGAGACCTCCAGCCCCTGTTCAGAGAGGGGAAAATGCACAATGAATGACAGTTAGATACAACAAAAGCTCCAAAGCCTGCATTAGCCCATGTATTATGTACTGGAAGGTATAACCTGAGTTGAAAGTTTGTGTTTGTGTTGTTGAAGAACTTCCTAATGATTGCTGAAGTACTGATTGATCCCCCAGCTCTGTAATGCAATATATCTACTCATTCTTCCCATGTCCTTTGGAAATACTCAGTCATAAAATGCTCTAGTAAGCAAATATCTGAGGTAATAATGGCTGTTCTTTGTGCTGTTACAGTTTCTAGGAGTTTACAGTGAAAGAAAGACAAGGCCTGTTGGAGACAGGGCCATATATGCCAGGACCAAGTGGAGATGCTCCCTCACTGCCTGGACACAGGAGCTGGCTGGGGGGCCTCCAGTGCAAGTTCCTCTCAGGTGGAATGGATGAAATGGCAAGAAATAGTTCCAGTTGTTTTGAGAACCACAAACCAGCCTTGTGGCTTCCCAGGGGCCCTGCAATTCCTGGTGTTGGTACAGCAAGTCCTCTGGCTGCAACAGCAACTATTCTACAGAGCTTTCCAGAAGTAACCTGCGGTTTTCTGTGGCTGCAGCTTTTGCTGCTGGGCACAACTGTAATGCACAAACTTGTTAGAACAAAATCTGGTTTGGATTGTAGCTGTCCTGTCAATTTGAGAAGATTTCTCCTTCAGCAGATGGTAATAATTTTTTACCAAACATTACAGAATTAGACATTACCGAAAGACACATGCTCACTGCATGGTAGCCATGTGCATGTCTTGCTTGACTAGCCCTGCCAGAATCTTACACTATCCTGGTTTGTGTTTGCCTCAACTTTGGGTCCAGAATGCAACACAGAGTGGGGCTTGCACAGATTTCTCCTAGTAAACTTTACATTGCACAGATGTAGAAGCCTGGATGCTCAAGTCTGAGCAGAAAATACTGTAAAACTCTTTCCTCAGATCTGTTCACTAATGACAGCCAAAATTGGTTGTTGTTCAACTGGGAGATGTCCCTGAGTTCAAGAAAGTGCACAAAGCACTATGAATCTCTTTCTGGAATTTCAAACTTTATGCTTTGTATTGTAGGATTTTTGAATCCTTTCGAAGTCTTGATTTCGAGTGCAACGTTGATGTCAGGCATGGCCTGCCAAGGAAATGCTAAATGTTTTCTGCATAGCACGTATACAATCTCACACAGCACAACCCCAGCCTTAGAAATCAAGTCATAGCTAAACAGAAAAGACAAGAAAAAGTTGCATGGGCTTTAAGGAGCTAACATTTACAAATTTTAACCTGATGTAGCAAATTTCTTATGTTGGAGAAAGAAAAGATACTAAGTGTCTGATTTGAATTCTGTAACAACACTGATAGCAAAATATAATAAACAAACCTCAGGACTTTAAATTTACTCTGTCTCTTATTTCTGTAAATTATTTAGTGCACTACAATAAAGGATGAAAATTTAAAAAAATAAGAAGAAAGCTGCCAGGTGAAGAAAACAACAAGGAACACCACTTCAGCAGATGGCTGATATTTAGTTAAAACTTTCCTTCCCTTATACCTAGAAATGAATGTTTCTTTTGCAGAAATCCTATACAGTATTTAGGTCAAGTTAAATGATAACAATTGTGTTCTGTACACTTTGTACTCTTGTCAGAAAAAATGTCAGCACTGTTTGTCAGCAATATGGTGATGGATGAGGCTGAATCCTAAAGTATAAAAAATCACAAGCTGGAGATGAAAAGCATCATATAAAACTGATGACCATGTAAATACTTACATGCTAACGGCATAGCTGTTTGTACAGAATTTTGGCAGCAGCTTATTAAGGAAATGGACAGGAGTGTCATTCCTTTCTGCTTTAGGATCCATGTTCTGCCTGAATTAAGAGTGTGTGGGGGAAGAAGAGCATTCCAGGGAGGAGCCAATTATGGGGATAAAAGAAATATGTGCTGGGAAGATCCACATGAGAGCAGTGCTGGAGGGAGGGATTAATTGACACTTAGTGGAGTGAAAGCCTTTTCCACATAATTCTGTTTTGTACATCTCCCTACTCTGCTGAATGTGTACCTGCTTGTACCTGTCTCTGACTTTTTCCTGAACAGACCAAATGATATGAACAAGCTTGCAAAGGAAAATGCAACATTAAGGTGGAACCACTAAGTAATGCAGCTGTGGAATTCTGTACACAAATGTTCTTGCAGAGTTTTAGTGCAAAAGCAACATCTCTGTATTTTCATAAAGGTTTCCTATTTTGAGATAAATAAATTGATTGAGCTAAACCACAAATGAGTGCAGGGAATGATTGAACCCTTCAGAGAGGGATTCTATAAAGAATGAATGAATGAATGAATGAATGAATGAATGAAGCAGTGCTTCATAAGCTAAGCACCCTGCTTTTGAGAAAACATACCTGCAAGTATGAAACTGTATTGAAAAAGGGGTGGTGGTGGGAGGAATAGGCTCCTTATTCTTTGAAATAAGGTATTTCACTTCAATGACTGAGTCTGGTGCATCTGCCTCAGGGTGGGAATTCCTCACATGGAGAACCAGAACCAAGATCACCCAGATCCAGATGGAAATTTGGGACAGAAAGCAAAGGTAACCTAGCCAGTCACAACGGCCTTGGAGGAACAACCTGTGGTGCAAACAGTGTGGGCTTAAGACTGAATGCTGAACAAATAGGAAAAAATAATAACCACTCAGATATGTCTTACCTTACTTTTTAATAAAAACAAATTTCTACTTTATTTGAAAGGATTTTCTTTATTTGAAGAAATACGTAAATAAAATTCAGGCAAAATATTAAAATATGATGGAGGAAACAAACTTTAACAGTTCCACATGTTTTTAAGATATTACTAAAAGATGCCGAATCTGCTCAAACACAGTGTAAGATTTTTTGTGTATTGTGCATTGCTCAATACCTCAGATAATTCAGAGTGGTCAGGCATTTTAATGACAAGCAGACTTGATTAAATGAGAAAAGGATGTGAATATCATTGGCAACTACTTATAATATTCCCTTAAACAATCATACCAAAACACAAAAAGTAAAATCCTTTTGTTTAATTTTATTTTGTTTAAAAACAATATCCCATATTGTTCTGAGTGAGCAGACATCTTGAGAAGGGTTCAGCATCAATTTATATCACTATTTACTTTTTCTTACTGTTATAAAAATTCTAGGTATTTAGCATATTTGAAAACGAAGCAATTTTTGGTGCCTAACCTTAAAAAATTATATTTTGTCATTTTACATGTAGTTTCTTATTTCACAGTAAGGTAAAGTAATAAAAAAGCCACATTATAAATATAGGAGTCAATATACAGCATATAGCTCTTCATTTTTACAAGTACTTCTCTTACACTCAGTTGACCTTTCTGTTGGATTTCAGTACTTTGCAACTTAACACCTAACTTATCATTCTGTGATAACACAGCAATGACTGGAAAGAGTTGAGACTTTTCCTGTTTATTATAAGCAAAGAGCAAAAAAAAGTAAAAGGCATACCTAAGCATTTATAAATTGATACATTTCACTAAGACACATTTTTTAGGTCTATTCCTTCTCTCAATAAAATGTTTCTTCATTAAATTCTACATAGTCTCATTCAAAAGTCTAGAGAGAAATATGCTCAGAAGAAAATCATTCCAGTAGAGGAACAAGTAATTTGGAGCTACTTGGGGAAAACAAAGAGAGAAAAATGAGAGATATTTCACATCTTTGCAAAGTTCCTAGCACAG
This sequence comes from Dicaeum eximium, assembly GCA_013396995.1. Taxonomy (NCBI): domain Eukaryota; kingdom Metazoa; phylum Chordata; class Aves; order Passeriformes; family Dicaeidae; genus Dicaeum; species Dicaeum eximium. Next base: position 1,975,929 of record VWZP01006729.1, read on the forward strand.
TAGTACGTGAGTTTTAGCCACCGTCCTTGGCACTGCAACACTAAAAAGTGATGACTGATGGAGACTGTTGCATGGTGAAATGCCTGATGAAGGGGCACATCTTGCAATATTCTCATGTCTCACAAGGCAGCTCACTGGAACAACTGGACTCAGCCTGGTCTGTGGTTAGTCGACATTGCAAACTCACGACCCTTCAGTGCATGCTGTGCCCTAATTAAAAAAAAGATTTTCCAACAGTTTCTACCACGACATCGAAAGACTACATTGGCCACATGACACAGCCCACGGGAGCCCGGGCTAGCTCTTGCACATCTGGGAGCTGTGGGGAGTGTGGGGAACAGCAGGGGCTGGGGTGCTGCCCGCTGCTGAGCCTTTAGAGCCGCTGCTCTGCAGTGGAAAAAGCTGCCGGCTACGTCGCAGGACTGAGCGAAGGAATGAAGGAGACCCTCGCAGCTGAGGTTCCAGCAGGAAGGGGTTTATTGGAGAGGAACAGGAACAGGAACAAGAACAATGCTAAATGGTGTCAACCACAAAGAGCTCTGAGCGCTGCTGTGCTTGGGATTTTATACAGCACAGAATCAGGGGCTGGATACAAACATACAACCAATCAGGAGTCAGCAGGGATGAAACAAGGGGGATTTCATAAGTGGCTTGGGACCAATGGGGAGTCGTGATTTGGGGGAATTCCAAAGGGGTGTAATCTTCAGGGATTGGCACAAGCCGGGAGTGACAGGGAAGGTTCAGGAAGGAGAGGCTGGGTTTCAATGATGGGCAGGAGAGGAGGGCAGGGTTACAATGATTGACATAGAAGGGACTGGAACAAAGGGCAGGGAATTACCACATAGGGAAGTCTTTGGGGATACAACTTAAGGGACAAACCAACTGCGGGAGAAACACAGGGATACAACAGGGAACAAACCATTAACAATAAAAATAAACCATTAATAAAAATCACCCTGCACCGCAACAGCCACACAGTCAGTAGAAATGCTTCTCAGCCATGCCCAATCTTACTCCTGATAGGAAAGAGTTTTTGTACAGTTTTAAAAGCAGATTTTCTGGGAGTGGGGTGTTTACAAAGCACCCTCCTTTTAGGGATGGCAGTAAGTATCATTATCAGTCTATAACAAGTTAAATGTGTCTTCAGGGACAAAAATGAAACTTTTAACAATTACAGGGTTGGTCATCTTTTAAAGATGCACTGTAATCTCAGTTGACTTTAATTTGACATGAGGGTCATATAAAGTTGATTTTTAAAAAATCCTGTGTTTATGGTCTTTCTATTCCTAGATAGGCACTAAAACTATGGTAATGCAGATGAGGATTTTTACTGATACTGTGCTAATTATAACTTCCAGTGGGAACATCTGTTCCCGTGTTGGTGGATCAGTGTGGAAAGAGAGCTGCCTGTTTACAGACATTTATTCACATTGCACTCTAGCCATGATTCTGGGAGGACTTCAAATGTTTTTATAATCCTAAAGGCTCAATCCAACAGTTCTTATCCTGAGACCCTCTGTTGTATAACCAAAAGTATCTATGTCCAGTCATTATGTGCAATAGAACTGCAAGAAACAAGAGTTGAGGTAGAATGTCTCAGTTACATTGTTTCCTTCCATTATGTTATAAAATTGGGCTTGCACCTTTTCACAATTCCTGTTCTGGTGCACCCGACCAGATAATGGGAGTTATCCCACAGTAAAATTAAAAAACAACTTTAAAAGCATTGCTATTCTGAACATTTAAAGGATGACTGATAGTTTTCTTAATATTCTTAAGTGATTATGCACATTGACAGAGCAGTTTCTCATCTAACTGTAAGGAGGTGAGACTGGCAATATACTGGTGGGAGTTCTGTGTTAAAAAGCACTAGAAGCAGCATTTGTCTGCATATGTAAGGCAGAGATAAGGGGCACATGAAGGCAATTAGAAAATCTCCTAACACTGCACAAAAGACAGAAGAATGCAGCAGGCAAACAACATGCAAGAAGACAGAGAGGATTCATAGCTGAGGAGAGGAAAAAGGGTTTTATTCCTACTGCTTATCTACACTCCATCCGAAAACTCTGCAAACCTTTGGAAAGATTCCTGGCGACTTTTGGATGCTCTTTTTATGAGTTTTTTTAAACAATTGGGATCTCTTGCTTTCACAGTAAGATGGATGCTAAGCCAGGTCACCGTGTCCCCATGTACTTTGAATCATCTGGCTGGTGCGTGTGGTTTACTCCTTGGGACAGCGAGGAGCTGTAGGATACTCTCTATCTGCTGGTTTACAGTGTTTTTCCGTGCTTACCCCTCTTCTTTTTGACTCTACAGTATAGCAGAGGTAATATTAATATCTGAGCTGTGGTCTTCACCATTTGATTATTGGAAAAATGTAAACACTTCTGACTGTTGCCTAAAACCAGAGTGAAAGGGTGATGTTCAATAATCTGTTGAAGTGCCACTTCAGCTTGGGAGAGCTTTTCTCTGACAGTGGGCACGGGCTGTCACACAGCACAGGTGGCTTCAGGAGGCACTCCCTTACTGGTTTAAGGCAAGCAGCTGTGAGCTTTGAAACCCTGTGCCAATGGACTAAGAACATGCACATGTTTAAATGATTTCAAGTGAGAACTGTAATACAATATTTGTATGAAAATAGCTCTAAAGGCACCAAAAGACCTGGTTGTCAATAATTTCCAGTATCTGGAAGTTAACCAGACTTTCTGTTATGCAAAACCATACTGAGCCATTTGGCTTCCTCTCTCTTCATAAAGCCCTTGAATCCCAAGCCCCATTGGTATAATAACTTTGATTTTACTGAACCTATGCTACCTAACTGTGATGTGCATTAGGAGTTCCTAATTTTCCTAAGACAATACTTAGAGGAAAGGTATAGACAGTTTGTTAGAAAAATATTCTTTTTGTCTTGGAACTGCCCATTGCAATTTTATCTTTCCTACAGCTGCCTAACCGTGTATTCAAAGATCATGCTTTATTAAATACCATTTGTCATTTTTCCATTTGAGTCTTTAATTTTGTTTATTCCATCTATGACTTCGATGAGATTTTGCTTCAAAGAAAGTGTCTTGTCTGTAGTTAGTCCAATGATAAGGCAGGAGGCAGTAAATGTACAAGTAAAAAAAGTCTTGGGAGTAAAAAAAAATATTTAAAGTGGGGATCTGCTGGAGAGCTCTAATATGACCAGGAAAAGCACTCCTGGAAAAAATTCAGGGAAGGAGAAATAGGGACTGGTGCCAGGTACTGTAAGTGCAAAGACTCGGGATAGATGTGCAGCCAGTGAAGTGTCAGTGCCATTGGTGTGGAAAGCAGCCACTTAAAACTGTGATGTGGCAGGGGATCAGAGACTACTGCTGCTGCAGCTCCGTGCAGGGAAGAGGCTACATCTCACAGCAGCTGGGCTCTGTCACACAGCCTTGGAGACTTGCCTGGATTGTCAATCAACCTTGCAAAAAAATGCTGTGCTGCTAGATGACTGTACCCTACTCTCAATTTGGGGACATTTTTGAGAGATTACTCTGCCCTGCCACCCCTCTTGCGTCTCCCTCACCAAAAAAAAAAAAAAAAAAAAAAAAGAAAAAGAAAAAAAAAAAGAAGAAAAAAGAAAAAAAGAGAGGAAAAAAAAAGGGAAAACAGGAATGATATGTCCATTTGAGTTTTCCCAAAAATATTAATTTTGTTTTGATTGGATCACCAAAGAAGAGACATTGTTAATGTGCAGTTTTGTGTGGATTAGTAGAACCCAGATGATGAAAATGTCTATTTGCATAGGCTTCCAAATGGCAGGATGTTTGTCCAGATTTGTTTATGGTAATAATTTCCGCTGACCTGTGGATTTGTATGCTTGAGCTTTTATTTAAAAGCCAAAGGCAGGAGCTGACTTTGTTATCTTGCACGGCTGATGGAAACCATGAATTTTGCTTTCATAATCAAACATCTTCTCTGATGCCCCTCTCCTCTTCATTTGGGGCTGGATTTCATTCTTCTGTCATCAAAGGCCATGGAGAGGGCCAGCAGGGGTGGGGAAATATATATTTCCATCATTTTATATATATACCCATCACTTTATCACTTTGTTTATGAAATTATTCAAGACTGATTCAGATTGTTAAGGTTTTAAGGGCTTGAACATACACGATCATCATTGGTTATTTTCCACTGAGGCCTATGGGAGCTTTCAGAAGGTGCCAGTTTTCAGCTTTTGCCCTAAGCTAGGATTGTGATATGATTTCAAACCTACTCATCAACATAAGACAAAAGAAGTATGTCAAACATATTCATTACTGATATTGTACAGGAATAAACATTTCAGTTATGAATAAGAGTGACCACAAAATCTGGAGGTAAATTCAGATATTGAGAAATGATATGAGGTCTGTGCATCTCTGGAAATAATCAAGAAATCAACTGAAATGCTTTTGTGAAAAAATCTGTTAGAATTGACAGGATTTAGAAAAGACCTAAAGGTTTTTGAAAGCCTCACTGAAAAAGTGACTGACTAGAAGAATTCAACGTATTTAGTTTATCCAGGACAAGGTTGAAAAGTTCAGCAGGAATCTCTTGCAAAATGTAACACATGACTCATAAATCTAAGAGAAAAAGGAAAATAGAGTTAAATTAACTCTTACTTACAGAAAAAATGTTATCAGCACTTTTAAAATTTAGCACTCACTATTTAACTGGTGTTGGTGAAAAGTTGATACTAGATACTATTTAGACATTATATATATAATATATAAATATACAAAAAGTATATGTAAAGTAATTTTTTGTAAAGAAATATACATAAATGTGTTGATAGATATCTGTATACCTAGCTATTTAATCTTTAATTGATTATGCTGTAAACTTGTGGTGTTTAGGTAACATTGTCACTGGAAAAATTATAGGGCTACATTTTCCTCAGCACTCAACATAAGTAGTAGAGGAAAACCTATAGGTGAGATACTATTATTATATTAATATTCCTGTTTAGGACAAATAATAGGCAAAATTAATGAGTATGAACTAGTAGAACATGGGACTGCAGATGCTATTTACTTAGAAAGAAAGCTGAAAACTACCACTATCTAAGACATTTTTTTAGATATATTTTGCACTGTTTGATCAAAATCTGTCTGCAAAAGACAATGTTTGATCATTGTATACAGTATTTTTCAGCTTAATTATTGGCAACCGTCTTCCTTTACCCCATATTTATCAAGGAAGGGATATGAGGGAGGGATAACCCAGTGCATATGGCAAAACTCTATTTCCCACTTCAGTGTAACTGGGGAAAACTTAAAGAAAGAAAATATTGATTTCTGAAAGTTTTTCCTATATTTTCACTGCCAGATTATTGCAAGGGGGCTCCATACACTTTTCTTTGTATTTTGACATTTGAGTTCAGAACTGGTTACATACTTGAATGCCAAGAGCCAATAAAAACAAGTAAATCTGGGGTGCATTAGGACTATATAGACACATGTACTGGGAAAAGCTGCAGCCATTGTGCACAGCCATGATCAACTGTAACCTCAGGTCTGGTTGTAAAATATTATGTTTATCATGAAGGGTGTTATGTTAGTCACCATAATCCTGATAATTTATCAAATTGATTCAAAATATATTAATAACTTATACTAGAGAGAATTTGTAATGCTTTTTCATTAAATTGGAACCAGTTGAGTTAATATTGCAGTATTGATGTAGCTTCTGTGAGATAACAGATTGCTTTAACACTTCAGAATATTTATTTATTCTATTTTCCCCTATAATTTCACAAAATTTATCTTATTCCTTTAATATCTACAACTGAGTACCTATCAAGGAGGAATTTCATTAAGGTGTTATTTTCTTTTACCACAATACTGGACATGGTTTAATAATTTTTTTGAAATATCTGCTTTACTTGTTGCAATATGTAGTAAGCATTAGCGTCATGTGTGCATGCAATGAAACTCTTTAAAAGCACATTTCTGATTGTGATAGTGAACTTGCCAAGTAGTTCAGTCTGGGCAGCATTAAAAACTCAAACAAACAAAACTGAAAACCAAAACAGACAATCCTCAAACAAAAAAAGCCCAAAACCACAACCCAAAACAAAAATCACAAAACCGCCTCCAAAAAAAAAAACCAACTCCAATGCTGTAGTACAGTCTTGTCCTTAACAGAAATTCTACCTGTGCAGCAGTAACGATGCAAACCAAAACCTGTAGAAAACTGCTGCTAACTCCTCAGCAAAATGTCTCTGAGTCCTGAGACTCAGAGAGTGAGTGAGTGAGTGAGTGAGTGAGTGAGTGAGTGAGTGAGTGAGTGATATGTCATGAAGAGGACAGAAGATGCAAGAGTAGCTTCACAGAGATTAAATAATTTTATCTGGAATAAAAAAAATCAGGTAACAAACAAGGCTGTTAGCATATCTTGTAACTCTCATCACTGTTCGTCCAGAGCTCCTTCAGAAGTCAGGCTGCAACCAACACACCAAGTCTTTTGGTCAATTCCATAAGGAAGGTCTTCCTGTCTTGTCCCTGACAATGTAAGAATCTGGATAAGCTCCAGGGAGATGTCTTAGACCCTTGCAAATTTTTGGCCATCTAAACCATGCTCTTGCTGGCTTGGTTATGCTGGTCTGGGGATAATTGGCTTGGACATGTTGGACAATTAGCTGCACAAAGTCATTTTAAACAGGTAATTAAAATACATTGAGCAGCTGGGAATCAGGACAGGGAAACAAAGAAGGGTGCAATCAAGGAATGTTGCATAGCATCATGTTATTTATAAAGGGGAGATAATAGCTAGATAGATAACAGACATTTGCTATAACAAGGAACATGTAGTCTCAGAGTCTGTAATCCAAAACCAAATTAACATTGTGCTGGAAACCATAGTTGTGTCTATGCACTGCTAATGTGTTAAGAAAACTGGACAACTTCCTCCACAGCTATATTAAAAAAGCTGAACTTCAGACATTTTTAGCCACCTATTATCATGAATGAAATTAAATGGAAGGTCTCTGGTAAAGCTTATGCTATTAAGGGGCTGTAGCATCACAAAGCTGGAGAACTCCATCCATTTAAGAAACAGGAAGCAACAGATTAATGATGACCAGAGTGTTTGTGCTCTAAGAAGAAACTCTGGCTAAAACACTTCTCATCTGTGCCTTTAGTGATTTGCCTTGACAGAATCCTTACAGAGATCTGTGAAAAGAACATGCCTTCCCAACACTTAATCCTTCCAGAAAAAAAAAAAACAACCCTGCTCTTAAATCAACACCCTCTTGAACACTGAAGCTCTCCTTGAGTGTAGCAGAATTGCATCATTTGGGAGCACTAGAAACAGCTTCCCTTAACTTGATACTATGTGTATTAAAGTCAGTGATGAATTAATTTAATGTCAGACAAATCTTCAAAAGCAAAAGCATTCTTTTGTTTTTAATTAGAACCTGCCTTTTTTGGATAAAAAAATTTAGATCCTTCAGCTTTCTCTAATTTACCACTGTATTTTTGAAGTGGATTTCTAAACATTTGCCAGTACATATATGGTTGTGTCACTACCCTTCCTGGATTTGGCATTTGTTTATATCACAGACTGTATGTTGCAGTCTTGTTATACTGGATGAAAAAGACTTTTTAACAAATTAATTTATTTCATCTGTTCTAATGCCAGTTTTTCTTCATATAAGTACCCCAAAGTACTTTAAACAATACATGGGTTTAGTCCTTTTAGTCGAGTTCCAGCTGAATAATCCATAAGGAAAAAGAAAAATTGTTTTACATTGTTTCAAGGATGCTTGAATAAGTAAGTCTATTGCGATTTGCATTTAATATCAGGAATGTACAAAAATATTAGATACATTTATTCACTTATGAATAGCATATCAGAAAATTTTTCTGCAGTGAGGCCAAGATTCAGAAATATGTTTGGGCATATAATTCTTATTTCATAACCACAGGGTTGCATCTATCAGGCACTTCAAGAATTCTGGCTACTGTTCACTCTTAGTTACCCAGGACCCTGGTACCTGTTTGGCATTGCAACTTTTCCTCTTACTAGTCTACCAATTTCCTTTACAACTGCTCTCAACTGAAACTTCAGTCTTGGTTTGTTTCCCCAGACGGAGAAGCTCTCCTTTTTTCTGTAACTTCTAGTTTGGGCCATAGTCTTGACTCACAGAGAAAGAAAATATGAAGTTATAAGTAATAATAATCAATACACATTACTGGGAATGTGCAAGGAAATTAAAACCTTTCAACATTGTTTAATTCCAAGAAAAGAAGATTTTTATGGTCCACTGTTGATTGTGTGCAAAATCACAAAGACACTGCCTTTTCTATCTGGGTAATTTAACAGCTTCCTGTACAAAAAATTTGTGATGTACTATCAATGTTTAAAGAAAACTTTAGAAATGCANTGCTTTTTAGAAATATCTTTAAATAAAACACTGTATAATTACTAGATGCAACAACTGCAATAGGCATTTCATATTGCTCACTCAAAAACTATTCACTCAAGTCCAATTGAATTTTGCACTGTGAGACTTAGGCCAAAAGAATACTTGGCTCTAAGTTTTACAGGAAAACATAAACAAAACATAGTTTTGCATGCCTAACATAATGAACTATCTAATTAATTACATATCTAATGAAAAAAACATTTTATACAGATCAGTGGGATATCCATTGAAACATCATTGCTTTTGTAGCATTTTTATTATAGATTTATTTTTGGATCTATTTGAAATTTTATTTCTCAATCCAATTACCTCCACATGCCTGTGAACCCTTGTGCTTCTCTGTTTAGTGTTGTACAGTTTATCTAAGGATCAAATTACTTGAGAGTGCAAGCTCAGTGATGATCTCATGTCAAAGATGAGTACTTTTAAAGTGGTATGGGGTACCTGTGATAGGAATTGCTATGTGGATCATTATACTGAGAAAAGAGAGAAATATTATACTAGAAAACAAAGCTTTCCACATGTGAGCAATGTTCAGAGGGCCAAGCACAAAAAATGTTTTGTGACCAGCTCTTCTTTTTTTCCCATGCACAAGGGATTTGGCTGGCCCCACTATCATCACTAGTGTTTACTACTTTAACTGTATTTATTTTCTAAACTCAAATTGTACCTAGAAAAAGATCATTCACAACCATAGCTGTATACAGGGACATACAATTGATCCTGAAGTAATAAACTTTTTATAGAGGCATTGGCTGCTGGATCCAGTTCACTTAATTCTGCCTTGCAACTACTGTCACCTATCAAGCAAGTAATGGGGGAGGAGATCTTGCAGGGCAAAGTTCCTCTATGAGTTGTGACTTGTGTTTCTGATCTTTCATTCTGCAATGCTGTGTGATATTTCATATTTTGCTGGAACTCTACCATTTCCATGACCTTAACAACCCTGCAGAGTTAATGAGCTCTATGTTTCTGTGAGAACAACCCAAAGAAACAAAACCCATGAATAAAACCCACAAACTTGATTCTTGACTTTTAAGCAGGAAAAAGAAACCCTTGCCAAAATCCCCAAGCCACCAAAAAGGTATGGGGAGATCAAGCAACATAGAAAAGTAAGTGTATTCTATATCTATGATACATAGAGCATAACATGAATAATATATTCATTCTCATGAGCGTAGCAAACTAGGCCACAGTTTTTGCAAGTCTTGCTGCTGACAATCCTTCTACACAGGCTTGGCAAGAATAACAGAATTAATGTAGTTTTGAGGGGATGTCTGGAGGTCATCTTGTTCACCCGCCCTGCTGAAGGAGGGACAAAAAAAGCTGATTGCCCTGGATCATGTCTAGGACATGGACATGGAGTGTGTCCATACTCAGTTGAAGTGGACCATGATCACATTCCTTAGTGGGAGGTGTCCTTGCCCATGGCAGAGGCGATTGAGACGAGATGATCTTTAAGGTCCCTTCCAACATTTAACATTCCATTATTAATTCCATGATTGTGGCACTGCAGTTGTGTAATACTTACTAAATACTTGGGAACACCATAGACATTAACTTCATGTTATCATTCATCCAAACCTAGGATTAGTGTGATCCAAAACAGATGAATGAGGAAAACAGCTACTGTTTTAAATAGCTCAATTGTACATTTTCCGGGCAGAAGACAAACTGGCTGTAAATCACAGTCGGTCAGTTTAACGTGGCCTTCGTGGTCCCATCAGAGTAAAACCAAACTCTGGAATCATTAGAATATAATAACATTTTCCATGGGTGTGGTGTTAACCCAGCCACAGGAATGGAGAAGCACACTCTATATGCAACTTTAAGTATTATTGCAGATTATTCCCATGTTTATTAGAATGTGAAATAGATGATTAGTTAAAAAGGTGATGATTGCTTCATGTTGAAAAGGACTTAATAAAATAGATTACCCCCACATCATTAAGCATTGTATTCTAACGTGTAGTCTGTGGCTGTTTTGGAAAGAAGGTGGTTGTTTTCATGCAGTTGATACTAGAAAACTAATGAAATTCTTTCTACTCTCATTGCTGCTAATTTTATATTATTCTAGTTATTCTACATTACCAAGAGATGAAGATCTTTTCCACATAAAAGCCACTTATCCTTATTTATTAATAATTCATACATTTTCCTTAGGACCTAAAAGAGTAGTTTACTAATCAATTAATTGATTTTCTTTAATACATACTAGTGAAACTCTTCTAAACTTTTTACATATTTTCTGATCAAAGCAAAGTAAGAATGCTGACAATATAAATTTATATAAAAACATTGTATTTTGAGTACTATCCTCCACCACATCCTTATTGTGTGCCAGTATTTTAATTGGCTTTGGAGAGGCTTAGGTCTCCAGTGATTTTCTAGGAGTATCAAAATTCTGTTTTTATAATTGCTTCACCTTTTTGTTCAGTATTTCATAAAGTTTACTGATCTATGTGTAGGAAATAGCACATAAAACCCCAAACCACTGGGAGAGGCAGAGAAAACCAATGGAAGAGTTGCCTGTTTTAGCTATTAACTAATTTTGCAGTTTGGTCTTTTTTTAAGAAGTAAAGGAAAAATTGCACAGATTAATCAATAAGAAGGCAGAAGTTCTGGTGCGGATGCCCTTGAAGCTGTTTTTTCTTCATCTGCTTTTTTGCAAGGTGAGTTTATGACCTGAATGCATGTTACATGACTGTGTCACTTGGCAAAGCTTTCTTTCGCCTTTTTTCCCCCCTCCTTTGTTCAGCTGTACTGTCCATTTCCTTCAGAACACTTTCTATCCAGAAAGAGCTTTGCCATTGTCATCAACATTGGCCAAGGAAAAACCAAAAATCAGAAAAAATAATTTCAGTATATAATTTCAGGTCTCAGTAGTGTTGTATTAACTCTCATAATTGTTCTGTGGTTTTTCCTCATAAACCTGCAGATCATAAAGAAAGCTGGTATATCACATAGCCAAAAAAATAATCCATCGTAAATATCTGTACTCTATCAACCAAATTTGCTTTTATGCTCACACTAGGAATAGTAATGTAAAAAAAAAATGCTGGAAAACACAATTATTTTGGAGGTTCCCTATTAAATCCTACAGCTACCACTGAAGGCTTTGTGTCAGGATGCTTTTATGTCAGGACATGCCTATTGACATCAGCAGCAGATCTTCCCAGACTTTCTAAGAAATAATATTTTTTGCTTTGCCCCAAAATTAACCAGAAAAAAGTGCCTAACTACACTATTATCATTCATAAATTATATTTAGGAACACTTCCTTTGTTCACTGGGTCTTCTTTTACAACTCTGGGGAAAACTGTATGTTCAGTAAATTCAACAGGAGTTTGCCACTGACTTTTATTGAGCCAAGATTTCACCCCCTGCATCAGACTTTTGCCTGTCAGGAAGGTCCTTTCAGATTTCTCTGGTATTGTAAAGGAGCTAAAAGTGAAGGCTGAGTTGTTTGCACATGGCCAGAGTGATGTCAGGGGGTTCTAACTTGTATGATGATTAGAGCCTTAATAAACAGAGGATAAAGGGGGTAAAATTTTGTGTCTGTATCCTCAGCTGTGATAATTCCTTGTAGGTGCCTATACTTAACCTCCTGAAGACTCCCTAACACCAGCTGAGGATTCAGACAAAATATATTTTGATAGTATTATTTTCTTAAGATTTTCTTATTTTTTAAAGCAGATGAATAAATGGTAAGATATGAATATTATTATTTATGATAATTTTGAAAAATTAAACCCCAAACTCTTTCAATGTAGTACTATAAGTCAGGGAGTAGATTCACAAATAAAACTCATTTTGTCAGCTTTGTAAAACATATAGCAAAATGAAGAACAGAGGGTTTTTTGGGTTAAAGGTCTGAGGATATTTTCTTTGCAATATGTAATTATGAGTTTTAAAGTAATTTAATTCTATGCATGGTTTTGTTTAGTTTGTTTTGGTTTTTATTCCTAGCAGTAGAACAGTGTGATAATGCAGGTAATGCTCTTTAATACCAGCAAATGTCACCTCATTCTCACGTACAATTATATTTTTCCATCAAGTGGAGCAAGAAATCTTCTACTTCCTTTTGGTATATGCACTGAAGGAGTTAAACAAACGAATCATATGTATAGTAGAATAAACTGGTGTAATTTCCATAACATTAACACATAGTAAGTACAATATAAAAGGTATCAGTTATTATTTTATGTGTAATAGCTAAACAAAGCTTGCATGAGGACTAGTCCTTGGACAAGTATATATTTTGGGCTGTTATTTTCAAAAAAGTTGTTATTTCAAAAAAGTTATTTTCATAAAAGTTGATTTTAAAAAGACGAAGTAGAAGCTGTTGTATGTCTACTAGGTAATGAAAACTTTTGTGCAGGATACAAAGGTCTAACATTTAAAGAACATAACTAAACTAGAAAGAATTTATTGTGTTAAGCTGTTTTTTTTCTGGATTTTTTTAGATCACAGAGTTTTACCATTGCATTTTATAGAAATGTTGATGACATTTTTGCTATAGAAGAAAATTAATTTCAGTATTACATGAGGAGAGAATAATCCATGATATTTCACATTTATAAATAAACTAAAACCACAAATAAAAAAAAATCCTATAATATTGAAAGCAGCTGTTAAATTTATGTGGATGGGTGTTAAAGAAAATCTAGGGCTCAATCAGTTCCAGAGTAATTTCTTATGCCATCAGGAATGCAAAATGCATGCAAGTGGAAAAAGAAAGATTAAGTTTAACACATGAATTTTAAAGGAAAAGTAAATAAATATAGATAATTTTAAAAACATTTCAAGCTTGTTTCTGATAGATTTAGTATACTATTTCTTTTCTAGAAGTGGAAATTTTAATTTGAAGAGGTAATAAACTTTTAGAAAATAAACTTTTTGGAAAAATATTAGATATAGTTCATACCCTATATTGGGACAAATGAGTTAGAATTATTTACAGTCTTTATGAATTTCATATGTAATCCTTAGATATTACAGAAAGGGGCCACTATGAATGATCTTTTATTATGTCTGTCCTGTCTTAAATAAACTTAAACTTCGACTTCTGAAGCTACTTCATGTTACAGTTTGCACTTGTTATTTAAGTACCTGCATCCTCCTGGAGAGACAAACATTTACTGGCAACATTTGCATTACCCATTACTACAGACATTAAGTGTGGGTTTATAGATGGATGTTTTCAGGAAATTTTTTCTTTAGGCTAGTTCCAGTTCAGTCTAGTGGAAAACATGTCCATCAATGGTGGGAGCTCATTTTCTTGTTACCAAACTGAGTTTTATGGGACAACTTGGTTTCAGAAACACTGATTGCTGACTGCTGCAAGGCTGACTAAAGAAGACAAGTGAATGATGAGATTTAAATGATGGTATTTTTACACATTGCCAGGAATATATGGTCCTGTGTTTTTCATTACATTATTTCTCACTGAGATCAATTCATGCCTTATTTTCAGGCTGCATTCCATCAGATTTTCCCTCAAACGAACAGTTATTTACTCTGGTGAAATGTTGTGTTAATTCTTTTAAGTGGTATTTTCAAGTTATTATTTTGTACATAAGTTATCATTAACACATAATTCTAGTTATTAAGGGTTTATTCACAGGTTTTGTTCATTGTTTCTTTTAAGTCTTTTTGTTAATGATATGACATCTCACTGATATATTTATATAAATGCAGGTTAGGCTAAAGATTACCCCTTAAACTTCCTCAGGGAAAAAAAAAAAGTGCAGACCTCTATAATCACAGGCAAAATCTACAGTTAATCCTGTCTGAGTTCTCATCTGAGGTCACCAAATGTGACCCCCCCCACATAAGATCTTAGTTTGTCTGTGACACATGTTGCATCCACTCCCATTTTCTCACACCATTCCTTTAATATCATTACCTCACTTTACTCATATGCATCCCATGCACCTGTGACATTCCAGTATGTTTTCCATAAGGACCCCTACCCACACCTGCCTCTCAACATCCATGCTGAATTTACTAGAATATCATGTTGCTGGAAAAGAGATTAGGATCCATCACCGGGAGCAGAAGTTACCAACGTATTAGCAGGGTCTGTGATATGTCCTTACATAATCACCAGAAACTGTCAGACTGGACAGATTTCCAGCCAGTGAGAGTAACTACTCAACTGCTGTTGTCCTTGGCTGTGAACATGGATTCCTGTACCACTAATCCTTATCCTTCATGCCCCTCACTGAGATTTGGCAGGAGGCTTGGCATACACTGCATATGCCTGACATTTTCAGTTATTGTTTTCCAAAATCATCCAGTGCTAATCCTAACTCTGCCCTCTGCCCAACAAGGAATGGCCAGCACTGAGCCCAACTCTCTCTATAACTCCAATGGCATGGTGTGAAACCAGTGCAGCTGCACAGCAGTTAAGGACCATTCCCCCTTGCCTCCTAGGTCAGCCAGTTGAGGGAATATTTTCAGCCAACTTCCTCATTGATTGCCAGGAAAGGTGGAAATTAACTCCCCGCAGTGAGGATGAATAAGTACTCAAATGTATAGTTTGAAGAAAATGGCACAGTGTGCCCTATAGGTCTGTAGCTATTGAAAATATCTATGTTATCTACAAATTACCAAACCTATGGTTAAGTGAACAAAGTAGATTTCAGTAGATCTTATCACTCTAGCAGAGTCCAGGTTGCTCTGCTGCTGCATAGCTTATTTCATGGTCAGGTCAATTATTTTTTAGCTCTTTTCATATGAACTTAGTGCTCCAAGTAGTGTTCAGAGCCTTCTTGCTCTAGGAGTAACAGTGCCTTCCACTGATTCTGTAAATTTGTAGTTTAAGGTGTACTTCAAAATATTTTAAGGAATCTCTGGCTATAGAACCATCAGTCAAAACCATTACAAGTCCTAGTCTAATTCAGAAGTTTAACTCAAATATGCCTATCTGACCTTTCTCTGCAATGTAAGTCATTCTCATTTATTTCCAAAAATACGCCTCATCCTAAACTTGGGCTGGCATTGACTGTGATCAGGAATTTATGTTTTCTTACTGGAAGAATGGGTCCTGTCCTCTGCAGTCAGAGCTGGGATTAGATTTGGATTAAATATTGGTAATATAAAAGCTTGAAGGAGCCAGTTAATTATTTTCTGCCTGTAAGAGTTTGGAATAGAGCTGTTGTTAATACATTTTTTTAAACCATGTGTATAGCTCCTGTTATAATTACTCTTATGTTGTGGGTTGCAAATCAAAAAATTAAATCTAGTTTTTCTTTGAGACTGAGCAGCCTTTAGAGAGAAGACTGAAGAGGAGTCTGAAGTCAATTGTGGTCAACAGCTTATGCTCCCTTCACTGCATGGGTGGTTCCCTTGGCTAGCATTATTTTTGAGGTTAAGGTTATTTGGGGGAATGCAATAACTGAAGAACCCATTTCAACATCTGGTGCCTTGCCCTCAGAATAAGGAAAAAGAGTTGTTTTGGGACAATACTTTGTGATCTTTTTTTCTTACAATTTGTTCCATGACCTTGGTTAAGTTCAGCACTTATGTTTGGGCTGGTGTTTGGGAATTTACAGACTGAAGAAGGCTACATGTCTCAAGATTTAAGAGGAGTGATGTTAAGGACAACTGCTGCTTTTTGTCTGTCCTGTTTGCTGGGGACCTGCAATCCCTGACCATTGCTAGGTTTAGAGTTAGGGCTGGACTCCTGGTTTGAGAGCTGGAAAGAGAAGAGCTCCTTTTAATTCTTGAAGCTGCACACTCTTCAGCATTATGCAAAGGAATTGTAATGCTTTTGTATTGTGTCTTTTTAAAATATTTTTTTCAGTCTTCTTGTTGGTTTTCATTCTTGGGCAACAACAGATAAGTTAGATTCAGGAAAGGGTAGATTGAGGTGAATATTCATTGTCTGGCTTGGATTTGTATTGGTTTGAGGCTAGAGTTGTTTGAAAATTTAAGTGCTGCATATCTCATTTTGTTACTAAAGGATTTGGGAAATTAGGGATCAGAAAGTGACTTGTTTGTTTGGGATCTAAATGTTTGGTTTGCTTGTTTTCAATGACAGCCAGGGTAAAACTAGGTTTAGACTGGATAACCTAAGGACTGAAGTTGCTGCTCAGATGGTGTGGTCTTAATAGCTGGAAGTAATAGGCATGAGCTAGAATTATTAGGGTTAGGGTGGACAGCATAAATCATGAAGGGCCATACTGCTTATGATATAACATAGGACCTTGAGAGATTGTATCTCTCATTGCCAAGCAATATTTTCTTTGTTGTGGTTAGATATGGTTTCATTTAAATTTAGGCATAAAAGCTGAATAGAGCTCTGGTCACTTTCCTGTCTCAGGACACATGGAAGTCCATGCATTTTTTTGTCTCTTTCACCTGTAGAGATTAATTCCCTAAATTATTAAAAGGTACTTGTTTGGTACTGGTACTTTTGTATTTGTATGATGTAAATAAAGATATGTTTTGCCAAACAGTTTCCTTTGTATCCTGCACATATGCTAATTCACTTGTGTGATCCTTTTGGAAAGTTAGCTAACCATGTCTCTTTGAAGAGAGTTCAGTTCAAATGATATGTATCTCTACAATTTGATATTTATCGTACAATTTGTTAAATATAAGATCGGTAAATTTGTGCAAGATTTGCTTCCTTCTGTTCAACACATCTCTCAGATTACCTCATGAATGCTTCAGTTCTTGAAACACAAATTCTTTATATTCTAGAAAAAAACAGTGCTTTCCTCACCACACTGCAGGGCTCATTTTATTTCCTTCTTTCCTTCCTGTGCAGTTTTTATTCCCTCTGGTACCCATGCACGGGGATAGATACCCAGAGTCATGTCTAGCACTGGAGAGTTCATTTAAAAAAAATTAGTAAATAAATGCTAAAGAAATATCATAGAATCATAGAATGTTAAGGGGTTGGAATGGACCTTAAAGATCATCTTGTCCCAACGTCCCTTGCCATAGGCAAAGACACCTCCCGCTAGACCAGGTGGCTCCAGGCTTTATCCAGCCTTGCTTTGAATGCTGCCGAGGTTGGGATGCCCATGATTTTTCTGGGCAACCTCTTCCTTCCTCACCATCCTCACAGTAAAGAATTTCTTCCTAATATCTAACCTAAATTTCCTCTTTTGACTTATACCCATCACTCTTTGTCCTGTCACCACTGCAGTTCCTGACAGAGCCCCTCTCCATCTTCCCTGCAGGCCTCCTTCAGATACTGGAAGGTTGCTATGAGGTCTTCACACAATCTTCTCTTCTCCAGGTGAACAGCCCCAGCTTTCTTAGCTTGTATTCAATATCTCTGTGTGTTACATGACTTCCTATTCTGTATAACCCCTGTTGACTGTCTGGAGTGTTCTTGACTGGCTCCTTTCATGCAATGCCCCTTCGTCCAGGGCTATGCTCATGAGTAAATGTCTTTCTTTCTGGCTCCCAGTGCAAGTTGCACAGCACCAGTTACAGTCATAGAGTTAAATCTTCCCAGTCGTGTTGCCCCACAGGGTAAGGCAGCAGTCCCTACCCCACATTAACCTTTGAGTTGTACTCACACATTATTTGCAATAACAGGGGATATAGTACAGGAAAAGTCCATACCTCTTAAGTACCACATAAAATGGACAATTTCATACATGTCTTATCCTTTCTTAGCTTATTAGCATAGACACAGCCCAGATGTCCTTTTTCCTCTTCCCATTACTCACTGGAAATCTGTCAGTGGAAATAGACATCATGTACAAAGTTGTGATAATTACTTTAAGAAATAGCCAAAATAAAAACAAGAACTAAAAAATGGAATATAGAAGGGGAAAAAATCCTTTCAAGAGAAGAAGACACAGACAGTGGCATAAGTGCTAAGGCTGTCAGCAATTTCAACTCCCAGTACAAACTAGTTCGTGACCCATTAAGTGTACTCAAGACAAATCCAAGTGACGTGTGCAGGCAAAGGAGGGCTTTGCTTTATTTTATTGCAAGTTAAACAAGGTCTCCAAATTAGTAAGAAAGGATGCAAATGTTTTTTTGGAATGGTTTCAAGCATTAAAAACAAAGCAAAGCTTGGATCCAAAAGCCTATCCATGATAAGAGTGATCAGAATACTGAAGGCAATCTCTTGCTCTGCTCCCTGATAAAACGAGGAGTTGAGGAGTTGTTTTGATTTGCAAATAACAGCTGTTTATCAACTGAGCTGCAAATGCAGACTCTTAAAATGTCAGGAGCCACATGTAGTCTTTGGAGAGATTAGTGCAGCATATATGGTGTAACAGGGAAGTTTATTTCGCCACTGGGTTTCTTTGATCTTGTGGGTGCTTTCACAACCCCTTTTCTCCTTTTGTTTCTTTCATCGTGAGGCCGTAAACCCAGATTTATGATGGTATTAGTGTTCTGCCACAGAATGGTTGGTATGTCCCAGATTCAGCCTTGTGGGATAAACATGAGCAACTAAGAAAAAAAAGTTATCTGAAATGGATGTAAGCTGTTTTAAAAGAAAAATATTTTAAATAATATTTAAATGGGAAAGATTAGAATAAGTCTTTCAGGTAAATATTAATTGTGGGATGTTTGAAAATACTATTTATATTGAATGTTATAAATTTTGTTTTGATAAGGATTATTCTGCAAGATTAGCAATTTTCCATTCTGTTATTTCTGAAAGATTTTATTGAGAATATAGAAAACTTGAGACTGTACTGAGAAATTTGTACAAGAAGACACCAATGAAATCTCACTTATATTAACTGCACTGTTATTCATGTACCTTTATGTTCAGTGATCATGTTGTTTGCAGGTACCTACATTTGAATTAAAAAAAAAATTTTTTTTGGAATTATAATGGAATGTTTGAAAATTTGTGTTCCCATGAACAATATATTACATTTTCAAATTCAGATTCTGTGATGTGGTAAAGTTCCAGAAGTCTTTTCAATTAATTTGGGATAGAAAGCCAAATCTCTGGAATAAGGGATAGGAATTGTGCTGGATTATGGTATAAGAAACTCTGCTTTCTTTGAGTGGGGATGACAACATATATATAAAAGATTAATAAGGCCATCTGAATAAACACTGGAGTGTCTTTCAAAGGTGAGAAATATTGCTAATAAAGTTTCTTACAGTGAACTTAGCATTACATTTATATTTACACTTAAATCTATAAATATTGATATTTATGTTTAAAATGTTCTTATTTCATAATGTCTTTTTGTTTCCTGAGATGTCTAAAAAATATGTGCTTGTACTCTGATTCAAAACAGTATTTGTTTTTGAAGTTTTTTTTACTTCATTGCAGAAGACAAATTCCAAATTCAACCAATGTTGTAATAATGTTTTTTCCTTCTCTTATATATGCTTTACTTTCGGCTTATCTGCCTCTCTTCCAGTATTAATAGAACCAAAGAGAATTTTTTGTGTTTAATATTCTTTGTCTTGAATTCTTAGCAGTTACACACATGTGAAAAACTGGTGATAGCCCTGAAGTCAGAGACAAGATTTTTATTTTTCCAAGAGTCATTTGCCAAAAATCTCTGCTCTGCTGAATGAGAATGGTACTAGATCAGGAAATTAAATGTAAGAAAAATTTTTAAGAGAAAATAAATGTATTTCATACACTCTTTGGACTTGTACAAAGTGAGAATGAATGCAGCCACTTGTCTGAGTATGATAAATCCACTACCAGCAGTCTGCCAGATGGATTTCTGCTCTTGGACACTTACTTTCCTATAGTTAGACTGGAATACACACCTGCAGTCTCTCCAAGGGGTTATCAACTGATGTCTGAAGATGGCTCATAAAAACAACTGCTCAGAATTAATAATTTCCATTCAGCAGGAAATTCCACAATTAACCAGAAGAATTAAACCAGAACTAATTAAACAAACCTAAAAAGACCCTTTACATAGCATTAAACTTATATATGAGAAACATACCATTCCAGAAGGGTGGTAGAACAATAGTTTTACCGAGATGTGTTTTCTGTTTTTCATAAGTGAGATGCTACTTTCCTAGCATTGTATTTTTAATAGGCAAACATTTTCCTATGGAAAAATATATAAACAGCTCCCCTAATGAGAAGCAGTTTCTGAGAAATAGAAATCTCATAACAGTTTTTGATTCATAGTAACATTTTAAATGGCAGCTGAAATAAAATTAATTAAAGTTAATTCCAAAACAACAGTGCAATAACATTCAAGTGAGGGTGAGTGTTGAATAAACAAGTGTGTATCTTCCATAATATAATATCATATCATATCATATCATATCATATCATATCATATCATATCATATCATATCATATCAATCATATCATATCATACCATATAAAAACTTTTTAAGACAGACTTTGCTAGGTGAGATGTATATTATACCAGCTAATTGTAATTAGGTTTCAAACCCCAAATAAAAATCTTAGCAAATAAAGAGAAGAGTAAATAACCCTAATATTACTGTTCTAAAGGAAAACAACAATAAGGTGACTATCAACTAAAATCATCTGTCTTAGCCAAAAAGTATCTAAGCTAGATGAATCTCATCAATGGTAAGAAAAGTGGAAATCTAAAGAGCAGGATTTGTAAAGGCATTAGAAATACCAGAAATGCTGCTCTAAATTCTGGATTTAGAGTAACTTAACCTTAAATTAACTTAAACTCACTCTCAAAAAAAAAAAAAAAAAAAGACCCACAAGAATATGCACACCAACAATCCATTCACTCCTAAAATAATTTTCAGATTTAATTGCACAGAGAAACAAGAGCATTAAATGGACCATTGGTTAATTAATAATCCAGAAGATGCTTGTAGGGTATAAAGCTTATAAATTAAAAGAGGCCTCACTACTTATATTGCAGGTTTTAAGTCAGAATACTATTTCAAGCAACTTAAATATGTACCTAGATATATGGTGCTGTGACAATATCAATAGGAAATGATTACAAATAAATGAAGGAGCAGCAACAGCTCTGCACAAATCCAAAGCAGCATGGTTTATTCTTTACCAAAAAAACTGGTTTTGCAAGGACATTGAAATTCTGTGTAAGTAGCTAAAGTGAAAAAAGACTGGGTTTCAACATCTGAAGACAATCTGATTTCATGCAGATGGGTTTATTTAAAATATTAGAAAATGTGAAATATATATCATCAATTTTACAGAAGGAAAGTATCCTCAGATGATAGATGAGAAAATTTAAAACAATAAAGAAACTTCAGCTAATGTTTCAAGCTAGCAAATTTCCTATGCTACCCTTTTACTAGAACTCACTTCTGTAACTAAACTTAAAAAAAATGGTATTTCCTTTTTTTTTTTTTGTAGACCCAAACACCCACATATACTTCTGTCTACTTAGGACTTCAGGAAATTCTCAGCCAATAGAATGTATTTAACAAATGATTTAACTTAAACGAAGCATCAGAAAATGCCCCAAGTTCACAAAAGCCTATTCCATTGAAATGTTCACTTTTGAGCCAGAAATGCTTGACTAGAGCCTAGGCATTTCCTCTTTCATTAACATTTTCCTTTCTGTGGCATTCCGTGTAGAATTTCTAACTACTGTTCCTCATGTTTTCTTGGCCTGCCTCTTGTATTTAATTTTCATTTGCTGCTAAATCATTCAGCTTTTACTACTTCTGTATAAATATGTGTTCAACCTTTCTGCTTGCAGTTGGTGGAAACATATATTACTGAAATGCTATCCTCCCAAACACATCATGTTTTCCCCATATGTGCCCTTGCATCCTGCTAGTTTTAGACCTCTGCAAGGCTGAAATTTTGTTCAAAGTTTGGGTTAGGATTTGGGTTTCTTTTTAGGTAAAAGGATAATTCAGGCAAACACTGTGGTTGTTTTTGAAACATCTGTTAGTGCCTTCTGTGGATCTTTCTGTCAGACAGTGTTGTCTCTGCCTGAAGAACATCAGAAGTGCATTCCCAAAAGACAAGTATGTGTTAGTGGTGTGTGAATAACTTGGAGGCTTTCTGTGACAACAAGGGATTATGCTAACTTGTCTCATGGCTAATTCTTGCTTGCCAGCAGAGCAATAATGTTTGCCCATATGGGAATAATCTTTCCCTGAAGCCTGTCAGCTTCCAGTGCTCAAAATGAGCTTAGAATATTGGTGGGAAAGACGGATGACCTTCTGTAAAGTGACAGACACTTAAAGGACTTGGCTATATGCAGTAACTTTTTAAAACATGCTATTTCTGGAGAAACAGAGTACCTCTCCTTGTAAAACTTTGCAGTTTTTCTTTTAGTAGACGAAATTAATGGAGAGTTAACAAGCAAAGGCTTAGTTTTCTATTACAGAACTGGGGAAAATATTACAGAAGAAACCAGAAGCAGGCTCGTTAACATGATGTGTTAGAACATACTTGCAACACTTCACCTGTCTCTCACTTAGGGTTTTTCCTAGGTGTGACTTAGTCAGCATAGAGAAGGAATCACTCTGTTCGAGAGATAAATTAATCCGCACCAAATGCCCTAACACTGAAATCTGTCTCTTTCATATGTCTAATAGTTACCTCATTACTCTTGAGCACACATGAAATTTCAGTGTACCCTGGGAGATGTGTTTCCCCTTACATTATGATTTAGGGAAATGAATCACAAAGTAACTTTGATTATTAATTCATATTATGAGAAGGAACAAAAACCTTATTTTTATTTTGATTAGTTGACTTCCTATGATATGCAAGAAGCTGTTTGGAACATTAATTTTTCATCTGTTTTACATTCTTTCTTAGGAATTCAATTGAATTAGGGTGTTAGCTGACTCCTCCCTTCCCAAACAATGTGATGTCCACTGTGGAAACTTTTCTACTTGGCTTTGTAAGACCTTGAAAAATGTGCAGAAGGAAAAATATTAATTGTACAACTACTCGGTTATGCCACAGATTGTGACACATCTTGGGTTTCTCATAGTAATCCTTTAAAATAGACAAATAATACAGATCAACTATTTAACACATGAATTACTTTGTCCAAATTCCTCCCTCCCCTCTGCCTTTTTATTGGCCGTGTTAATCCCAAAATTGCATCCTGTTAGTTCTTGAAAGGGATGTGCAAAATTTTGACTTTGGCATTAGCATGAGGAGTAGGTACTTCTAAGAGCAAGAAAGATTAAGTAATGCTCATAATCTTATGTAACAAGAAGAACCTTTCATTTACAACTTCAAAGAGTAAAAAATCAAAAAGTCCAACAAAAAGTAGACAGGAAGGAAAAAGCTGTGTACCTTGGACATTATGAATGTATTTTAAAATATTTGGCATTGGAGTTTTCTTATTCCATGTCCCTGCCTATAGAATAACATACAAAGAGCTAATAAATCTTCATTAAGTTGTGAAAAATACTTCCATATATGGATGTCTCTTGCCATGTCCCTTGAAAAGGAGCTTGGCCATCTGAAAAATAGGGGGAAAAAAAGAGCTTGAAAAGGGCTGCTGGTTATTTGTACTTCCTGAACACTTGAAAGATGTAATACTGGATTTGCATAATGCTTTGGGGAAAGGCAAGTTCATGTGTTCATGGCAAGTACCATGAGAAGATGGTCTGGAATGGGATCATTTGGAGAGCTGGTTTATATAGGACCACTGTTTTCTTGTTGTGCTCATTTAAATGAATATTTTAAAATGAGTATTTATATAAAGATGAGACAGTTATTTATGTATATTTTCTCCACTTGTGTCAGAAATCTGTGATCTCTGATTTACTCAGAAGTCTCTAATGGCTGCCCCAATCAACACCTTTTCTACCCATTTATTTCCTGCTGCATTGGTTGTAACTCCAGGTTTGTACCTGAAAATGAGTAAAATTCTTTCCAAACCTGTGGGACAAGAGCTCAAGGTAAGCCCTGTGTTTTTGCCTGACAGAGTTCATTCAGTCTGACAGCTCATTAACAAAAACTGGTCATTGAGCTGGAACTTCTACTGGCAATGGCAGGTGAAGACTTTGGGAAAAAGGAGTATAAAAGGATGATTTAGTAGCAGAGGACTATGTCTTCTGAATAATTTGTAGCCTGTAAATGGAAAGAGGAGACCACATAGTAGCTCTATTGGGTAGAACAATAGATATTGTTCACTAGCTCTGACTAGAAAGTCCTACTAATGCTGGCTAGTGGAAATCTGTGAAAGATTATTTGTAGGCAGCAAGGGTTATGAAAGTTTATAGACTGTAACTACAAGGCATTAGATCTGATCACATAATTTCTTAGCTAAAAAAGAGCTACCCACCAATGTTTTTTGGTTTGTTGTTGTTTTTTTTTTTTTTTTTTTTTTTTTTTTTTTTTTATATTATTTCTCAAAAANATTTTATGTAGCTAATCCTTCCAAAAATTGGCCAGGTTTGACAGAAACCTTGAGAATGTTGAAAACATGACTTACTGCACTAAACCTACAATACCTAGGAATCACAAACACTTCACTAAAAAAAATTTTAGGATAAAGTGGAATGCTGAAAATTATCCAAATTTATGTAATAATATTATTAGATGTGCACCAAAACATAGTGGCTTTAAGACACAATTTAATGAAGGTTGAGTCCTGTGATGTAGAAATTAATTTTGTATTTTTAAATTCAGCTTGGATGTCTTGGGTTACATTGATTTAATTTTTTCTGTCACACAGAATTATCCAATTTTAGCTCATTAGCAAGTGGTCTCCAGAAGATCATACTTCAGTTATAGAGGTACTAAATGTAATTATGTGCATTTGGTTGCCTTGATTTAGGAGTACACCATGCTGCTCTCACCCTTCAGGTGAGCAGCAGTGCCAGCCTTTACACCAGGGCAGTCCCAGCGGTCACACACACTGTTCCCTTTTCCCTGCCATCTCCGGACAGTTTCTGACCCTGGTTCACTCACAGATCCTGACCCCCATCTGTAGGCTGATGTCCTGATCCAGCCTTAGCTTGTCCTCATCCCCAGGGAACTTCCTGATGCCCAGGGCTGGGGCTATCCCTTGGGCCTGGCTGCCCTGCTCCTGGCTGGGGCTTTGGGACAGACCCTTCTGAAGTCCCAGGGGAAGTCCCACCAACATCCTCCTCACAGGGAGCCAAGCCCTCTGGATGAGAAAAACAGACATATAAATAATGTTAAATTTCATTTGAATCTTCTCTGCACATTCAGTGGAGATCCTTGTAGGAAACCTTCCTTGTGCCCTGGTTTAGAATTTTTCCATCTAGAGTAATAAAAATCCAAATATATTTTAACTAAAATTAATTTTCTAGGAAATTGGAGGAATAAAACTAAACCCAAAATACAGAGTTATCAATGAATCTTATCTAGTTTGTTCAAAATAAATGTTTTACTATAAACTTAACTAAAAATATATATGTCTAATCAAAACTGAAAAACCTTTTACGTCCTTACTTTAATAAGTCTGACTGTTTTAATGAAAATTAATGAATATCACAGAATCCCAAATTATGCTGAGTTGGAAGGGACCCACAAAGATCATCAAAGACCAGCTCCTGGCCCTGCACAAGACTATCCCCAAGAGTCCCACCACACGCTCAAGAGCATTGTCTAAATGGCTTCTTGAACTCTGTCAGGCTGGTGCTGTGACAGCTTCCCTGGGGAGCCTGTTCCAGAGCCCAACAACCCTCTGGGGAAAGAATTTTCTGGACATCCAGCCTAAACCTCCCCTGACACAACTTCAGGCCATTCCCTCAGTCCTGTCACTGTCACACAGAGCAGAGATCAGTGCCTGCCCCTCCTCTTCCCCTCACAAGGAAGCTGTAACTGCAGTGAGGTCTGCCCTNATCTGGTGCTTTCCCTTGCTGAACTTCATGCGGTTGGTGATTGACCAGGCCTCTGATTTGTCAAGGTCTCTCTGCAGGGCCTCCCTGCCTTTAAGGGACTCAAAACTCCTCCCTATTTTGTATCGTCTGTGAACTTGGTGAGTGTCCCTTGCAGTCCTGCTCCAAGTCCTTTTTGAAGATGTTGAATAGCACAGGACCAGGATGGAGCCCTGTGGACCCCCACCAGTGACAGGTCACCAGTCTGATATTACCCATTCACCCCTTGTGCCCAATGCACATTCATGGATTCCATGATGTGTTTATCCAGCTGAATGCTGGACATTTTATCCAGAAGGATGCTCTGAGATAGTATTGTAAGCTTTTCTGAAATCCAAAAAAGATTACATCAACTCTCTTCCCTTCATCAGCTAGGTGGGTTACTTGGTCATAAAATGAATTGTACAATCAATTTAAGGCTTCTACCCTCTTCCAGTAAGGAAATGTGTTTGCATCGCTCAGAACAACTGCATTGTTTATTCTGGAGCTTGGGTTGGTCCATATGTCAGCTGCCAGTGGTCTTCCTGAGTTCAGCTCATTGCTGACTTGGATCTCTCCAGCTCCTATGATAGTTTTCAAATACATGTTCAAAACAGAATTACAGTAGCAGCCACCTCATTTATGAACTGAAGAATTTTATAGAATGTGCACAGCCATGTTGTGCCATATATACCTGCCATCAAGGCCAGGTAATGGGCTGTGGTAGTGTTTACTGTGGAGGGTTATTTCAGCCCAGGCTGGAATCAGAAGTCTTTTACCCAGTGTAGTGCTTAGGGCAAGATCATATGGTTCAAATGGTAAAAAAGAAGAGTGGTTTTAACTATTTTTATGTGTGCAGAAAAGACATGACTAAATATGTATTTTCAGTGTCAGAGGAGTGGAGAAATAGGCTAAATATACAGTACAGCTGCTAAAACCTATATTTTGCATAAATGTTTGCTTGAAACCTCTTCCCAGAAATTTGACGTGAAACACAGCTAGTGTTTCATTGTATCTACTGTCAAAGTCATTATTAGTACAGAGTCAATATTATGTCATCACAGAGTCATATTATGTCAACATGTAGCATAAACTATAGAAATAATTTGGTGCCACCTCTCCAGCTTATGTGTTTAGAGTCCCCTTACTGTTGTGGAGTAGTACTAGATACAAGCTCTATTCCCCAAACTTATTTTTGGGGGGTTTTGTTTGTTTTAATAAGGAAGAGTAATAGAAATCTTTAGATAAATCCAAAAATTTCTAAATTATGATCAGTGTTCAGTATTTAATCTTTCCTTTTTAAAACATGATTTCCATTCAAGCTACTCTCCTTAAAGGGTCTCCTGCAACATTCTTTGTAGTTCCTGTTATGAGGAGAGGCAAAACCAAAAAATATCAGGTTAGATCTATTATTTCAAAGGGAGAGCCTGAACCCATAAATCTTTACTCATAAAAATACTAATAATTACTTCAATTTTGCCCCTTTATATCACTAAAGATGACATAAGAGTAAAAGGTTGAAATGTTATGAAAAGATCTAGAAATATATTTGAGACTTATATAACCTTAGAGAATAATTTGTCCTTAATTATTTTCTATCAAAGCCTCTGACCTGTAGATGAACAGAAACACACCCAGAAAGAATGGCTGCTGTGATAGCATTCCATCCCAAGCAGAAAGTTCACATTTCAAGAATACCATTGCAGATGAAGAGCTGGACTGAAATAAAAATTCTGTTTGCAACAACTGTCGAGGTCTTAAATCTTGTTTTTCATCTTAGAACAAAACCAAAACCTTTCAAATATTTTCAGGAAAGGAAATTGTGGTGAAACATCTGTTTTCTGATCAGAAAGGTCAGCCTTTGAATTCATGTCTTTTGCCACTGGAACCAACCCAAGAATCTATCCTGGACACTTGAAATTTCCCACTGTAAATGTTGTCAAAATCAATATCACTGTAAATGTTGTCAAAATCAGTATTTCTCCAAAGGACATCTTGCTGGCTTTGATGCAGCCGCCTGTTTTGACCAAAACCAAAGAAACAAGTTGTCAGACCTGTGGACTAGTTGGAAAAACCTAGGTGGAAAAGATGGGAGGGGGACAGTAACTTTGATATTAGCAGTGTGACTTAACTATTCCCCACAAGAAAGTGTGTAAGTGGGGAGCCAGGGCCACAGACAACAGTGACCATCCAGGGTCAAATTCCATAATCACTGCAGATTGCTTCCTACTACATGCAACTCTTTATACTGCTTCTAATGAGTAATAATTCCCTTTCAAGCTTTAAACACATACTGACACTTGGTAATTCATGTTTATTGTTGCAACTGGGTCATAAAAACAAAGAGACTTTAATAAATTTAAGGTTAGTAGCAGAATGTGGCAAGCACCAAGGCAAATAGCTAGAGCTGAGTATGCTCTTTTTATTCCTTTGGAATTAATGCACTATGAAATCTTACTGAAAAGGTGTAAAACTAGATTTTATAGGGGGCTCAATGGGGAAACACATTCTTGGTTTTACTGAAGCCTTACATTGTCCTTAGCTTCTCAGCAAGTATCTTTCAGTTACCACCATATTATTCCAAAAAAGTACTATGAATAGATTCTGTTGAAGACTTATATAACATTTATAGTTCTCAGCAAACCAGTATTCCCAACAGAATTTCTCAGTTTTTCCACATTTAAAATTCCTTTGTGCTTCAATAAATGTTGAGTCAGCTCTACTTTAGGCTAAGCAAGAGATTTTATGAGAAACCATATGCATTGAGCTAACAAAATCTCAGCACTTGATTAGAGACAGAGATCATATTTATGGTTCCATTTATTCTGAGAAATGTTAATGCTATATTGTAGCCCTTACCAGTTCCTCATATGAGCATATTCTCCCTCATTCTAAAGTACTGTGAGTGATATTATCACACTTGAATCAGAAATATCTGAGTTTTTGCAATACCAAGCACCATGCTTTTTGTACATGCCATTCTGAATATTGCTAATATTGTGCAATGCTTTTCAGAGGACTTTGTTTCCTCAGTGTCCCTGCTGATGTGTGCAATAAGGCTGAACAGGTTGGGAAGACACGGTGTTTCAGCTGGCCTTGGGAAATGAGAGACAGCTGTTCCCAAGTTTTATGAGTTTCTGAGTTATGCAACTGATTTGTCATGACACACATAACTTCATGGTTTGCTTTTTGTTTGACCCTGCTGAAGCTGAAATAAAATTCTTGGGGACCTGTATGATTTTGGCTGCTGTTGGCAGGAAGAAGAGTGACTCTTGAGATAAAGTGATGTCTATCAGCCATATCACAACCAAATGCCAGGCAAAAGACAGGAACTAATCCATAGGTAAAGGCCTGCTCAAAAGCATGTGCAGAGCCCAGTCTTCCCCCAGCACTCTCCTGTTTTGTCCAAGACTTCTTCCTGTGATGTGAGAGGAGATAAAGCAGAGAGGAGATGAGGATGATGTTAAAACCTAATATGATGGATGTATTTCTAGTGTCTTGCATTCCCTAAGAAACAGTTCTGGGGGTCCTTACACAAGCTGATATTTTACAATAAATTAAAAAATGCATGAATAGAGATCTGTGACACTAGACTGTTCTTGTGTCTCTGTCCTCTTAATAGGTGCTAGGAGGAACTGTGCTGGTGGTGGCCTGCACAGTACTACGACATTTTCTTTGTGCTTTGTAAATGTACTGTTGTGCTGGCATTGTATTAATGCTCTTCAAACCTCCATGGAGCCTCCTTCACCTGCAGTTTCTGATAGGCATTCTGCTGGGACAATGCCTACGGCATTGTAAAGGGTAAAAAGAATTAGGCTTGCTCTTTCTGTAGAAAGAAGGAGCTGTAGTTTTGCCTAATGGAGTTTATCACAGGCAGTGCTGTGTAACAAGAGAAACATATTTAACTTTTCTGCTTCTCTTACATTTTCAAAGTACTCAACTTTTTGCATTGAAGCCATTTAAATTCTAGTTAAAGGAATTCCCCTTAGCTCAGCTTGACCTAAGAGATGCTCGTTACTCTTTTACATTGTTTTCCATTTCCCAACTGTTCTTCTCTGTGAAACACCAAGAGGATCTTCTGGTTGTTAGGTTGCAGGAGGTGAGAAGGAGGAAAATGAGGCAGAGGCAAGCAAAGACAGGAAGTCACTTGACTTTGTGGGGTAGGGGTGATTTTCATCCAGCTGCTGGTGGAAACTCTTAGCTTCTGAGCCAGTCTCTTGCTGCTAAGAGGGTTGCACGTGCTTTTTCTTTACTGTACACATGGCTTGCCAAGGACATGTGTCTTTACTTCCAAGACACATTTTCATTCTTTCAGCTGATGTTAAACGTTACCAATGAAAAGGGAAGCAAATAGAAGGTTTGCATTAACTCTTTCAGGAGAAAATTATATTTACAAAAAGCCCAAATGGATTTTATATTTTTCTCTCTTTGTAATGGAATGTAAAAAACATTTGCTAGTTTATTTTTAAAACATTTCCAAAGCAACTAAAGAGTAGTTTGTCTTTGGAAAGACCTGATAAAAAAATAAGGAAAACTTTCATAAATAAAATTATTTAATTAATACTGAGATTAAATATGAGAAAGATGCTGTGCTCCTGACACTCAGCCTTGTTTGCTCAACAGGCTACTCTATTGCGGTTCAGTATTGAGTTTGTGAGGACTTTATCACCCAGATAGGGGGGCAATTAAAAGAAAATAGAAATATTTGCAGAAAAGCATATATCTGCAATGCAATATGATAGGCAGCCTCAATTCTTTCTCATAAGAAAATACCAGAGAGAAGTTATGATCACAGATGAAACCACAGGGATGCGTTTGTGGTGAGTTCTAGGCAGATATGAGTTGGTTCAGGAGAACAGCAGCCAGGCATTGTGTAAGAACACCAGCTTAGCCCAAAGCCAAGGTAATCCACCCTGCTTGACAGCAATGGCCTGTCTGGAGCTTCAGAGATACCAGTCTACAGTGGCTCCAGATGCAAATGGCTTGCCATCTGTCAAAGTGACCTTGTAGAACAGCAGATCAGTGTACTCTTACTGCAGGACACTGGGTTAAACTGAGATTCTGAACCTATAAGCCATATTCTGCCATCATCTGGACGGAGATGTTCCTTTCAGGTCTAAAAGAATGCTGAGCTCTGCTTCTGCGTGATGTGTGTTTGGATAAAATGCTGGGCTTCAGTGGACTGTCAAAAGAGAAATCCCTCCCCTCCTTATATCTACCCTTTAAAATATTCTCCTAATATCTGCTGAGTTCCTATTAAAGTTTCAGCCTAAAATTTTGTCTATTTCAAATTCGCTAAATTTCACTTTTGGAAAATAGCTGTTTGGGAACCTCAGTTGTGCTTTCATTCTCCCAAAAAATCTTACTGTTATTCTCTATGTGCCTTAATACTCTGTCTTTCTTTCAGGCTGCAGAAGACAGAAAAGTCTCTGCAGGTATGTAGGTCTTCATGCATATATGTGAGGATAGCTGGGATTCCTGCATACCATTATCTTACAAATAAATGCCAGACACTCCTACAGGATTTTCCTGACAATATATTGCTTCAGTTGCCCCTCAACTATCTTATTTAACACATAGTTTATCAACACATAAAATCTGTTGCTTGGAAACAATTTGTATTCTTGTCTTTGCACTAATTTTAAATCCCCTTTAGTCATGCTGTACCACTAGCAAAAATATGTTCCTCATCCTGTGCTATCATTTTCAGTACAGAGCCTCTTTCAGAATTATTGCTCTGGGCTTTTGTCTATTTCCATAGTTCTAATAAGGTTGTTTTGTCTTTTCTCACCGGCTGATAACAGACATTAAATATGCCATTTCTACTTGAAAACAGAAGTTGGTCTCTTTGTGACACTGTCCTTTTTACTGCTTAAACAACAAGGCTAAGGAATAGTTTAAGCCCCAGGCAACATGGTTATTATCTACACAGTACTTCACTTTGAAAAGTCTCATTCTCCACTGGGCAGTGTTTGTTTCCATGCCAACTGTGTGCATTACTGACAGGAACCTGCATCTCTCTATGAAGGGCATATTTTATTTAACAACTCTGCAGTTTCCTCTGTTTATCATTGTCCTTTATACAACATCATTTGGTTTTAACTGGCGTATTTTAAATCCCATCCAAATTACCTTTTCCTCTCTCATTAGCTTGAAAACTGAAATATGCCACAACCCAATAAATTGTTCCATGCAGCTGGGCTCAGATCTGCTTAAAAAACACCATGTGTTTGTCGGTATCTTCATCTGCATGGTGAGTTGAACCCCCACAATACAGTCTCTGTGGCTGGTGCCAGTGTCTCAGGCAGGGAACAAGACAGTCAAAAAGGAATAAAGAATTTCTTTAATATCAAAGTATGAATACTTCTACCGATATGGTAGGGCAGGACTTTGGCTAGCACAGGATCTGCACCCCAACCTCCCTTCCAAGCTGACTGTGGCTGCCACTGCCATGAGCCAGACAGAAGCAAGGGACAAGCCTGCTCTCTCAGGCTTAACTCCCTGTACCTCAAGGGCAGGACCCTGGCATGGCAGGTCTCTCTCCCACAACCAGTTCCCTGCTTTGGGGGTTGGCACAGTGTACATATACAGTTTTATGTTAAATTTGTAGATGATTTGCTTTCAATGCCTTTGAGTATGCAAATCTGCTGGGTTATTAGCAAGTAATGAATTTTGCAGCTGGAATATTTATTTACAGCATAAAACATGCTGAAGTATAGCTGTGACATCAGTACTTGGAACAAATGACCCATTAATCAAGAAAGCAACCTGACCTTCTCTGTTTGCATGGTACTCCTGTCCCCAAAGATCCTTTATTTCCATTTACAAGTCCCAGTTGCTGACATTTTAGCCTAAAAACTGTATCTATAATTATGGAGAAAAGTAGATGGACTATGAAAAAAGCACTTAATCCAACATAATTCCTCTTTTTAATAACTGTACTTAAGAAGTTTGTGGATGGATGGTATTCCTATTGCACATGCAGTCATAGTAAATGATAGCTTAAAATGTAGACAACTATGGAGTTCTTTAGTAGTAGATGCTGCATAATTGGAAAAGATACTTATCATGTTAGATGGTAATTCATAGAAAAAAATGGCCAACAATATGGAATTCATACATGATAGCTACCTCCCAGGCAGAGAAATCAGCATATTTCTACCCCTGGAGCCAGAATACAAGAAACCTGAACAGAAAATGAGAGAGGAGAAGAAAATGTGATTTTGCTTCAAGCTTCTGTTTGGACAGGACCCCTTCAAATTCACCTATCACCTTGCTTACTTCTATTCTTTTGTCTACCTCTGCTCATTTTTTGCAGAACTAGTAGCCCTTTGGGTCAGAAATTTTCATTAACAGTGAGACAAGGGGAGTTTCTGTGTGGTGAGAACCTTGGAAAAAATGGCCATTTACTCATTGCTTGGTGCTGAAGCCCATCTCTATGAACTAAGAGAATAATAAAGCTTATTCATATATATTAATGAATGAATGAATGAATGAATGAATGAATGAATGAATGAAAACAAGGGAAATAAAAATAAACAAATAAACAGAAAAATACTAGGATTTACAAAAATATAATTACATAAAGTATGCATCATCCATGCTTTCATCAATGCAATTTCCTATGGCTGTTCTTTCTCTGTACTAAGGAAGATCTTATAATACTATCAAAAAATGCTTTTAATGCATCAGAATACACAATATTTTTGTCTGTAAACTCAACTTAGCCTAGATTTCTTCTGTTCCATACAGTAACGTTTTTTAAGTCAAAACTTTTTTTGAAGAAAAAAAAAACATACTTAAGAGGAGCTATTAAAAATGTATCTGCACTTTACAGAAATATGGATTCTTTTAAGTGACCCAGTTTGATTACATTGGAGATGAGTTGTAACAGCATTCTTAAAAAGCTTCTAAAACTAAAGTGATATCTGACAAAGACTTGCTGTGAGACAGAGCTGGACAACCAAATCTCTAGTCTGTTCTTAGCAGACATTTCTTGATTATGTGGCTGGTAAATCCCTTCCCTTCCCTTCCCTTNTCCCTTCCCCTAAATGTCTCCGCAGGAAAGGAAACTTATAATTTACTGAATGGAAAGAATTGTATCCTCTAGAAGCTAAAAAGTAGCTTGGAACTTTTTACCTTCCATTATTTTGTCAGGCTTCATAACTCTTCCCCAGCTGTAACTGAAGCTCTGTTTTGCCCAGGAGAGTGTATGAAATACAGCCAGCAGCTCAGGGGGGAAAGTTCTGCTCTGCAGTTTCTTATGAGGCTGCCAGTGCTCAATCAAGACTGCCTCAATAACTTGTCCCTGAAGAGATTTATCTTCTCTCTCCAGTTTTGTCTTCCCATCTGCAAAATACATTCATCGAATTGTCATTTTTAGTGTTTTTTAGACAAGGAAGCTCAAGTATAGCACATAATCTTTGTTGCTTTTAAAAAAAAAAAAAGTGTAAGGCTCCAGAAACATGAAAAATAGAGAGATTTTTCTAGTCTTATGTTTTTATGTTTAAAATCCTGCTTTATTCTTTGTACATAATTTGTATGAAATCATTTATGCTTAGAGACACATATCATACACTCTTCTGGCAGAAATCTGTACCATACTTCTTCATGAGCACATCTGTCTCAGTAGCACGCTGTTAAAGCATTGCTCTTTGTGAAATCTGCACCAGAGAATCAAACCTGGGAAGAAGAAAAATTGAGGAGGGAATTTCTGTTTTTTTTCCTGTCGTAGTGGCTTCATACAATATAATGAGTCACATAAAAAATTTCCTTCATTTATAAAAGGATACACCATAAGAACAGAATGTGTTCTTTTGTTTGGTCCAAAAAATGACATGTCATGAAATAGACATTCATTGGGACATACACTTTGAATCTATTGAGATAATGCATGAACTTAAAACCCACAGAAATTAGACCCTTAAATTGGGTGAAACGTGTTAAAGAATGCAGGATAGGGAATCAAAATTTGCAGGAACTATTCATGTGGCTTTGTAAAAAGACAGCCCATCAAAAAACATCAGTAGGTTTACGTTTTCTATAATAGCCAGTGAAAAACAACCACATGTAGAGGTATAGAAGAAAGCATCATATTAGATGTGGAGGATCACCCCAATAAAATTTATGGCATGCTTTTCTTTGAAGTAGCATAATAATTAATTCCTGTCCATAAGTATTTCTTGTTGTTCCCATTATTTTTGTGTTGCTGCTTCTTTTTCTTTGCTTGTTATAGACAAATGAAAACCAGGACACATTGTCTCCCCTTTTTACTTTTACTGTTGTTATTAACTTGTACAGTGATGAGGAATAGGACAAGAGAAGTGAACACTGGTAATCATTTCACCATGATTCAGACAAATCCTTCATCACCTTGTTGGTTGCTTTGGCTTGTCTTCTCTATTTGCTTGCTAAATCTGTGAAGAGGCACTCAGGAAAAAAACAGTATTCTTCTCAGAGAAGATTTCGACAAAAAAAAAAAAAAAAAAAAAAAAGTATTTTTCAAAAAAAAAAATAAAAAAAAAAAAAAAAAAAAAAAAAAAAAAAAAGGGTCTCTTGGCTTTTGTTTGATGGTATTTGAAAAATATTTTCCCACCCCAAAGACATGTCCAGGTTGTTGAAAGAGTTGCTCCTAAAATGCATGAAGTTAATCTAGCAAGTGTGGCCAATTTAGAGCTGAGCAGGAGGGTGGAGACAAGGTTTGTAGGGCTGGTAGTGAACACACCTGCTTTATGCCAATGGCTGGGGAAGATATTAACTGAGAGCTCCTCTGCTTCTATCTAAGTACAGAAAAAACAATCTAAGACCTTCTGGCATGGTGTTCCTCACACAGGACCTAACATTTGAGAGTACTTTACTACTTGGTTCTCTATCAACAACTTCCCTCTGGATCATACCAGTCTGACTGTAGTAGTTTTATTTTCAGCACATGAAAGCATTTGGTCTTGTAGAACAACAAAAAGAGTATTTAAATTGCATTTTTTTCTCATAAAGTAAATTTACCTTGTAGGCTTCATAGAAAATAACTGTAACAAGTGCTTGGCTTTAACAAGGAAAAGAAAAACTGAATTGGATCTAGTTTCATTATGTTCTCTTCTTCTGGAAACCTCACCTAGTAATAAATAGTATGTTTTTTAAAAAAAAAAATTCTTTCCAATTTCTGTTATTCTGATCTGGTCCCAGAAGCCTTATTACTTTTCTGTTGAAGGAGGTTCAAAGTTAAAGCATGCTCTTCTGGGGAACAACAGTGTCTCCTCTGTGTGTAGTACTGCAAAGTATTCTCCCCCTGTTCCAAGTTCCAAGTCAGGTTTACCCTCAAACCGAAGTCCCGTGTGTGTTCAAACACCTCTCCTGGAGCCTTGCCCTTTGCTACAACAATTTCAAGAAATTACCTCTAGAAAAAAAACTGGTCCAGTGGAATTTTGATGTTAAGGATTAGGACAGTTGGCCAGTGGTTCAAAATCATGATCAGTTATCGATCTGCCAGTCAGCACTGAATATATTAATGAATCAAGGGTGAGGCACTCACATGGAAAAACACCTGGTTAATCAGCGAAGGATTCCAGAACCAGTGGCACGTCAAAAAGGGAAAAAAAATTGTATTAACAGCAATGTCAGGTTCCTTCTTCTCAATAATACTTTTAACAAGATAAACTGTCAATAAGTGGATAGCATTACATCATAAAAATCCTCTAAATTTATGGCTACATTACAAGCAGCCAGGATGCAGTGCCAAATACAGTATATTAACTTTTTAACTGCAAATCAGCTTTATGGTTTGCATGTGTTAAAACCATTTCTTTTATACTGCAAGTAACACTTGAAATGTCCCCCCTTTGGCAGTAACAAGGGATGATTTTCAGCCCAGAGAACACTGGGCCCAGCAAACAAGTTCTGAAGTACATTTTATATTTCACAAAGGCTCAGCTGAAGAAAAAGTTGTGAAAGTGCCCAAAGACAGGACACTCATGACTTTGTATGCTGTGTAGTTAATATGCTTGCTTTCCAATAGTTCAATGGTTTCAACACAGGAATTGTTTCAGTCTGAAAGCAATAAGCTTGATAAGTTTAAAAATTAAGACGAAAGGAAGGTGTACATCTCCTGTGGAACCCATAGACTGAATAGGATTTGTTTACTTGTGTGGAAAGATACATTTTTGGTGCACTTTATCGAATGGAAAAATACATGTGAAAATTATAGTGATATTCAGAAGCTGAATGTTTAAAAATGGGCTTTTGTACAATATTTGTTAGCAAGAGTTTCTGCTTAATTCAATTTGATATCTTTCAGTTAATTAAAAATCTGTGATATATATTTCCAGTTTTAAGGGTATATGTTTAGAATCTAAGTTTCAAAATCTTAGTTTCCTAAGGTAAAATTTAAATAAATTGTTGTAATTTACAAATCAATCCAAAATAACAACGAATTAGCCTTTAAATTTACCTTTTCCTAATATGTAAATGTAACAGATTTGGACAGAGAAATTAAAAAGAATGGCTGTGTACAAATTCTTTGAGGAAGAAAATTTAATGGAACTTAATTGCTCTTTGAAGAAGGTGGCTTAGCAGACACATAAAAGACATACTTCAGAGAATTTTGTCTCATTGTTCTTTATTATGAGTGTGAAAAACAAACAAAAAGAAGACCACCAAGAACTGTCTAGGTCTTCCTTCATGAAAATGTAGCCAGTGATGTAAAAATTAGAGAAAATAGGAGAATGATTAATTTCAGAAAATAAACATTTTCAAAGTCTTCCATTATGTATGAATGAGTCTTGAAGATGGCTTTTCTCTGTGGTTCTGCTTTTGGCAGTAGTAGATCTATGCTTGCAATGTGTGAATTAATATACTTAATAGAGTTAATATACTTAAAAGAGTTAATATAATTAACTCTTGTTGAAAAACTGTAGAAAGTTTAATAAACAAGTTTCTATCATGTCCTAAGAGAGCAGTGTTCTGGCAGAAATCCAGCAAAAATTAGTGAAATGAATAAAACTTTGTACTTGTGGGTTAATTCAGGAAGGCATAACCTAGGAGTCCTTAAAACTGTTATTATATTTTCAGGCATCATTTATAGTAAGGTAGTTGCAGATACTTAAAGGCTGTTTCTGGATTATTTAATAGTCTATGAGTTAAGTGCTTGTGATTTTGAACTATGACTTTTTCCCCTGAATTTATAGATTTTTTTCAAACACCTTGCAGTTCTTGAACAAAATTTGCATATTTTTTTCTGTAAAACTCAGTTTGTGGTTGTCAAGCTCATGACAGGATAAAGTCTGGCTTTGACAGGTATTTGATGGGTGTCTGAGGTTCTGCAGCTTTTAAGAAATGAAGAAACATGTAAATTCAGAAATACTTGTTTGAGCCAGAATACAAGAGAGAACTGATATTTAAACTATGGACATCATTATTTCCAACTTTTACATCTGAACAGGCAGCTGACTGGGAGCTAAATTCAGAGAAGATTCAATGAAGTTCCAGAGCAAGATGATCTCCTGTTGCATCACAGTCTTGGGATGTTTATTTTAGTATTTTGATTTGGGATTCAATTCAGTAGATTTTCATTATTATAGAAACGCCTCCTATAAACATCTGTCTAGCAGAATATGGGGTATCAACTATTATGACTAAAAGATTCTTACTCCCTTGCCTCTGTGCAAGTTAAAACACTGTGAAACTGTCTATTAAAACATGAGTCATCTCATCACAAATAACTAGTTAGTCAGGCTTGGTTTATCCTAGGTAAATTCATATTCATCTTCCAAATCACTGTTTGGAAAATATGTGTTTGAAAATGTCTTTCCAGAGGACTTTGTCCACAGCCTTCCTGGGGTTAGGCTGGGTATCTTGATTTTCACCCTTGTTGCCTTCTTTATGGTTGATAGGAAACTTCTGTGTTTGCTATCACCTTTCAAAAATTACTTACAGTGGCTTTCTGATGATATATGCAGGAAACCACAGGGATGCATCTTCTCTAATCCTGTAGACTTCTCCATGTCCGGATGGCTTAAGCATTCCCCAACTGTGACCTTGTGACTGGCACTGTATTCCCACAGCCTCTGCAGTGCTACCACATCTCATCATTTCCAGTGATGTCATAGACATCTGACAGTGCATGCACCCTAAATTCCTCCTGCTTATTTTTCATGTGCATGTATTTGAGTGCAAACACTTGAGATGGGCTCTAGCTGTACCACCACCTGGAGTGAGAGAGATGGCCCTGTCCTTTGAGTGTTCTCTGTGTTCCCCTCACCCACTTTCCTATGGGCACCATCCTTGATGCACCCAGTTCAGAGTCATAGAATAGTTTGTGTTGGAAGGGAGCATAAAGATCATCTAGGTCCAATTTCTCTGCCATGGGCAGGGATGTCATTCACTAGACCGGGTTGCTCAGTGCCCCATCCAACCAGGCTTTCTGTACTTACAGGGATATTGCATCCAGAACCTCCCTGGGCAACGTGTTCCAGTGCCTCATTACCCTCTGAGTAAAAAATGTACACCTGTTCTCTTGCAGATTAGAACCACTATCTCTTGTCCTTTCACCATCTGCCCATATTAAAAAATCTCTCTTCTCCTCATTATAAACTCCCCCAGGTACCAGAAGGCCAAAACAAGATCTCCCTGAAAGCTTCTCCTCTCCATGCTGAACAGCTCCAGCTCTCTCAGCCTGTCTAACTGCAGGATGGTTGGCAGATCAAAGTCTTGTTTTTCCTCACAGACCATCTACTCCTACCATATTTGCAAGAGGAAAGAGTTTCAATCCAGTATAATTTTAGCTGTAGATCCTCTACTAGTTTTCATAACAACAGGCAAACTTCGCTCTTTCCTGTTTTGTGTGCAACAGATAAGGACATCTTGAAAATCTCTTTGATTATGTTATGTTTGATTATGTTTGTTTTTATTTTTTTCAAAATCAGTGTGAAGAAAAAGTACAAATATTCTCTAATTAGAATTTGTTTAGAGTTCCCTATGGCACCTTAAGAAACTTGAGATCCAACATTCTGTCCTATCCATAATTACTGCCTGAAATACTGAAAAAAAAAATCAATTTCAGGATTCATGTATTTTGCAAACAAAGGAAAACTAGAAGAATGAGCCAAACAAGAAAACAGCTAGCAGATGCTAGGCTTATGCTGCACAACATACAAATATTTTCCTTCTGAGGGCACATCTATTATTTACAAAAGAAAGTTTAGAAAATAAGTGGCGGCAAGCTTCTGGGTTGCTAAGAATTCCTAAAGACTGAGCTAAAGATTTTAGTTTAGTCCACATAGCAACTTTTTGGAGAGAGTCTCACTTTTCATGCAGTCATCTTAATTAGGAATTTACTTCACTAAAGGTAAAAAGTCCAAAGTTAGAAATATAAAATGTATTCCTACTAAGAATGACCTTAAAAATTATAACTGTTTTAGTGCTGCTAAAAATCTTTCTTTTCTTAATAGGCATATTTTCATGTT
Organism: Dicaeum eximium; assembly: GCA_013396995.1. NCBI lineage: Eukaryota > Metazoa > Chordata > Aves > Passeriformes > Dicaeidae > Dicaeum > Dicaeum eximium. The sequence goes on from VWZP01006729.1 coordinate 2,016,564, forward strand.
TAGCCCCATGTTTTTACAAACTTATTATGTCAAAGCCTCTCTAGGATTCACAAAAGACCAAATTCCAGCTGTACTGACAAAGAAGCTTCCCTATGCTTATCTGTGCAATTGATAGCAATTATCCGTGGCTCTGCCACTCTACAGTAATTTCTGTAAGAGTAAATGGAGTGGCATCTAAGCACCAAAAATTCATCTAACTTGTGTCTTTCTCCAATTAACAAATCTGTATGAATTCAGGAACATGAGAGCATGGCCAAAAAAAAAAAAATAGATGGGACAGCTATATGGCATTTGTAGGAAAGGTCTTTGGAAGCTGTTTGGGAAATGCATTTCCACACATGCAGCTGAACACTGATAAACACAGCCCATTTACATCCTTGCACACAGTCCATGGGGGAGAAGGTCAGTGATAAAAGCCTAGAACAAGTAGTATTGTGTTTTGGCTGTGGAGCAGTTATAAGCATGGAAAAGAGTCTGCTCTGACACCACTGATGTGAAAATGAATCCAGGAACATGTTAGCTGGAGGATTTTCCACAAGTCTGAAACATCCCACAGCTGCAGCATTTGTTTAAACAGACACTTGTTTTCTGAGTGAAATTACTTAGTAAAAATGCTGTGAAAACAACAAAGACAAGTAAGTTTATACCAGAGGTTTGTAGCCAGGGCTCTTTACATAGTTGAACATCCACAAATGTGGCAGCAATCAAGTGCACAAGATTTTCTTTTCCTGTGATAATTGATGTGGTGATTTGTTTCTAAAGTTTGGAGAAGTCAGTAGAAAGCAACTGGAAGTAAAGAAAACGGTCCCAGACTCCTGGCAATTAATAAAACAGAGCTGAAATGTAAACAGCATGGTGTAGGTAGAAGAATTTCTTGCTAATCTTTCTGTTATTCTTTAGTAAAACAGCTTTTTTCCCAGAGTAATGGTCTGAGGTAATGAGTTTAGAAGTGTATTTCCAAGTCCTAATGCATCAGACTGGAGACACATGGGCTTATAACATAACAAGGAGGCAATTGACACACTGGTGATGGCTGAAACATTGGTGCATGAGCCATGGAACAGGTAGGAAGGAGAAAGTGTGCTGAGGGTCCTGAAATCAACTTTCTTCTAAAGATAACCAGCAATTTTTTTTTTTTTGCCTGAATGCTAGTATCAATCTGATGGCTCATGCCAATAGGAAGAAGGACCAAAGAATGTGTCAGTGGAGTAACCAAAAGGGTCATAAGCAATTACAAAAACACTGTTTTGGAAGTAATTCTCTTTCTTTTTTACTATCCCCAGTGTTTCTCCGTGTTTTCACCTTTTTTTACTTCTTCAGTAGTCCTAGTGTTAGTCCTACTGTAAACACATTTTATTGCATAAAGGTGTATTAAGTGCTCCATTATGACAGAAATGGAGTAGAAATAAACCCATGTCCTCAATATCCAGTGCTTTCCAACAGGAATTTTCTGTTTTCCCATAGCTGTGTAGCACTAGAGCACACCATGTCCTCTCTCAGATGGCAGGGACTGCAGATAAGCACAGACCTGCCCAACTTCCTTTCCTCAGCTTCCTGCAGCCTGAGACACATGTGGCCTTTTATTCACTGACATGTTTCCAGGAGCTTGGGCAGTCTAACTTTTAGCACAGATAAACACCATTTAATTTTGGGCTAGCTTTGCCAATTAATTTCTTAAATTCTTTCAATTGTTCTTAGTCTTTAAAAATTTTGTTTCACAAATCCACCTATGTCTATTATTGCAATTTTTTATATGACCACAATTTATTTCCTCGTAACTTCCTGTATCTCTGCAGTATTTCTTTTTTTTTCTGAGAATGACTTGCTCTTTATGTGTCTGCCTTACCTTTTTTTTTTCCCAATCTGTTTCTGACTGTTTCCTAACATTATTTTTAAATCGTTGTCTATGCCTGCTGTGTCACCTCCTCTATTTTCCTTTCCACTGGTCATAATGTTATTGCCAAAGCTTATCAGCAATTTAATATGATTATGTGATATGTAATTTAATATGGTTTAATATGATAATTATCTGTAATTGTGGAAATGCCGTATATAATTTGCTTTATGAAAAGCTCTATGGCCATGGGTTTTGTACCAGTCCCTATGATGCTATAGTAGAAATTCACTGATTCATTCGAAATATATTTATGATTAATTTTTTTCCACTTTTAATAATAATGGTTATATTTAGGACTGCTGTCATTTCAGCAAATTAATTTTCCTTAACCAAGTTTCATGTCTTTAACTAAGATGAAAGACATGAGAAGGCACTTGGGATCCTCTGTCTGTAAATTCTCAGTGATGCGAAGCCAGTTCATTTTTGCATCATTAAGCAAGAAAGATGAGGTGTTGATTTCCCAGGTCAGCTGCACTGCCCTTGTCCCTTTATTCCAATATTGCTAAAAAATCTTCAGCCAGCTGTAAAGGAGGGAAGAGATTGACGTGTTTCCAAGTGTAAAGGAATTCCAAGCTAGAGGAAAGTCATCTTTATGCCAGTTATCCTTCACTACTATTGCAGAAGGTATTTTGGGCAAGGCAAAAAAGGAGCATTTCATTCTCAAAAGAGAAATGCCTGTGTGATATTCCCAGCAGAACATTTTTTACCAACCTTTGCAATCAAAAGTGAACCAAGCTGGTGCTGAATCTTCTCTCTCACATTGCTTTTTCCCCTGTCAATATCCAGAAAAGAACCTGATCATTATGCTTGTTGTTGAAGAGGCCAAGTTCAGCACCAGTTATTAGCATTTACAATATATAAATATTACTAATAAAGTTGTGTAATGAACTGAACATTATTCTAGTTAATTGTCTTTGAGATATTTAATTTTCCTGATATTTTCACCTGACAAATTTTATACTTATCTTGTTTGATTTTTCCATCAGAATTTCCTCCTGTATAATTTTGGAAATGAAACAAAAACCACAGACATAAAGCTCCATGAAAAATAGGAAATTCATCTAAATAAATGTGACCTTGCAGAACTGTGGGAAATTCTAATTCTAGGGAGTCTGCTTCAACAAAATATATGACAACATTTAATCTTGCATATGCTGACTCTTCTCAAAAGGGAGCTGTGTAACAGCTACTGAGAAGAAATTAATTTACCCTAGCTGAAACCAGGACAAATAGTGTAGAAGCCTGGGATAGCATCAGAACCTACTTTTTCCTCTGCATCTGCCTCTGAATTACTGTAAGTATAGGCTTTGTTATGTTGTAGAATAAAGATCAAAACTTAGTACCATTTCATGTTAGAGACTGCAATATAGACTATAAATGTTCAGAAATATATATACTTATATAAAATGAATGTTTTCCAAATGCTTTCAATTTTACCGGTGTCAGTTGTAAAACCTTCTTCCCTCCCATAGTGCATGGTCAATATTACAGAGCAGTCATAAAGGGTGGGGATTGTGCAAAAATCAGGTACAGACATAGTTCTCTTCTAGATCTCAGCACCTGAAAGTCTTTATTGGTACAGTTAAATTTATTTTTAATGGTTTTAAATGGCTAAACAGCCTATTCAATGCTCACAGAAGTCAGATAAAACTACTCTGAAGCAGTACAGAAATACTGAAAAGAGTTTACACAGCTCTTATTTCTTTGAAATATTACACTAATTTCTTACCAAATGTTGGTAAGACAATATTAATAGATTAATTCTATCATGAAGGAAAAGACAAAACCCCTAAACAAAAGTGTGGATTTGGGCAAATCCAGTTTTAAGTTGTTCAATTCTGCCTTCAGATTATTTTCAGAAACATTTCCTCTCAAGACTACAAATAATTTTGCACTTATATAGTCCTTCTTGTGAAATGATGAAATCTCCCTACACGAACTCAGCTCAGCTACAGCACGGTGTTGTTTGACCCAGTTAAGAATTCTTACAGGGAGGGAGGGAGGCTCTACCCACCTCTTCACCCTGGAGAATTCTGCTTGGTGTCTCAAAGGCTACAAGCAAGTTGATACTTCCTTAGTGCACACTAGGGAGCTTTTGCTGCTCTCTAAAATACTCTCAGTGGGGCTGCTCTCTTATGAGTTTGGCCAAAACAACCAGTGGCTTAAGAGGGAGACCTTTGCTAGGAGAAAACTTTTGGAACTTCCTCCACGAACTCTGCTAGTAATTTTGGTTTTTTTTAAAAAACTCTTTCTAGTTAAAATTCTTTTAAAAATAAGGGGTAGAATCTACAGCATGTTAGTCAATACATCTTTTCCTACAGAGAGAAAATTCAAGTGTATTAAGCGTTATAGAAAGCAAATATGGTCATCCAAAGGCAGAGCCAGTAATTTTTATGTTCTTTATTCCATTGCTACTAACAGTTGTGCTCTTACCAAGGCCATCTAGGAAGACAAATGATTGTACCAAGTATGGTTTCTACAGAAAAGGGACACTGAGATGAAGAATTTCTGTTAATACAATTTATGGAGAGATAGGTTTTGCAGGTGCTCCATGTTATACATTTGAATTTCCAAATCTTCACCTAATATTTTTTCTTTCCATAGTGGCTATGGTAGATTAATCTTTATCCAAATATCCTTAAAAAGAACATTATTATTTTCCTTGCCAAAACTGAATATGAATTTTGAAACAGAGAAAATGTTCATGTTTGCTGTAAGAATTGGCATCCATTCTGTATCACTTCAAGAATGGTTCCTGCACAACGAGGCTGAGAAAAGGATGAAGCTTAGTTTTAAACGAAAATCCATTTATAAAAGGTGATATTTATTTATTTTTAATGCTTATTAAGCAGAAGTGGCTCTCTCCTTCTATACTGAAATTAATTTTTTCATTCATAATTGTCTACTAGTGCCAAAAAAAAAAAAAAAANTGGCATTGTGACTTTTGGAAGAGAGCAAAAGCCAAATTCAGGCATGCTGTGTATGATATAAGCAGCTCTCTGAAATTCAGTGTATTTGTCTGAGTGTAACATGATTGGCTGTACATGCAAAGGCTACAGAAGACCAAGAAAAAGCTTCTATTCATTTTATAGCAAGACCTTCTGGCTTTTGAGGTACTAAATAGTCTTGCCCTTTCAGCAGTGTTTAGCTATATACTGTCTTGCATTGCTCAGAACATGGTCACTTGGTCCCCTGGAGGAAAGGGCTCCCAACCCTTGAGTGGGTGGGTGATGGTGAGCTCAGCCAGAAGGAATAGTGAGGACCATGCCTTGGGTCAGTAAGATGTGCACCACCCAAAACTGGCACGAGAGACTATGGGTTTGCCTCACAATAAAAGGAAATGGGTTTGATGAGAGCCATGGACTGTCTGAGAGATGTATATGTTTTTATGTTTTTATGGCAGACCTTCTGTATATTAATTCACATCAGCAGTGGGATAAATAGGGTCAAATACAGCATTTCTAATGTGTTTTACATAGTAAAGGCACACCAAGGCTGTGCAAATAAGACTAAGAAGCTGTGTAGCAGATAATTGCTACTTCTTCTTCTTCTTCTTCTTCTTCTTCTTCTTCTTCGTCTTCTTCTTCTTCTTCTTCTTCTTCTTCTTCTTCTTCTTCTTCTTCTTCTTCTTCTTCTTCTTCTTCTTCTCATGATTATTATTATTATAGTATCCCCATAGAAAGTGAGAAAATAGGACTGGCAAATTTGTTTTCTTTCTTTCTTTCTTTCTTTCTTTCTTTCTTTCTTTCTTTCTTTCTTTCTTT
>VWZP01006729.1:2022543-2059012 GCA_013396995.1 Dicaeum eximium
GTGCCTCTCCTCTCCTCTCCTCTCCTCTCCTCTCCTCTCCTCTCCTCTCCTCTCCCTCTTCTTTTTTTCTTGACAGGACATAAAGCAGTCAAATCAAATAATCAAAAACTCACTACCAAAAAAGCCTTCCTAAAAAAAGAACTCTAGGAAATTAAGTCATCTTTATAGAAGCTTCCTGTTTACCCTTTCACATTCATTCTTCTGACTTTGACTGAAAATTAATGGTTACATTTTGGATGCTTACCATACTTGGCATCACTTGTAGTATTACTGGTATTTCACACTTCACTCAGTTCCACTGTTCCACCAGATACTGGTTTTTATTGTTTTCTTCTTGGTCTTTTTCACCTGTGAAAAGTATATAACTTTATGTGTTCATGTATAAGACCATTATATTGTATGATTTTCTAAGTATGTGCATGGTTAAGAATGATTTCTCCCTCTCAATGTGTTTATTTCTGAAAAAAAACCAATCAACTAAAGAAAGCAATAATTTTTGGGGTAAGTGATACTAGCTGAAAATAATTTTATGCTAGTGAAAGCTGGATAAAGAGGAGTCTCTAATTAAGTTCAGGTACTACTTTAATTTAGGGGTAAGTATAAACTATTTTTAATGGGATCCTTTTAATATTATCTTGAAACAATATTGAATTGTGCAAATATATAAAGATCTTAATTTACGTTGTAAAATCCTGGGATTATAACCTCACTCTTATGCTTTTGTCAATTAGGATATTTTTAGTAAAATCAGAAACACAGCCTACTCCGAGGGCTCTAAGTTCATATTCCTTCAGCCAAGATACACTGCATGAGTAATTGGCTACTTGGGTTAAATGCACCATGTCCATTTTAGATCAGACATTTCTCAATCCCATATTAATTATCAAAATAGTTTGGAAAGCCAGTTGCCAGTAATGGTGTGTTTGGCAGCTCACAACAGTTGCATAATCAGCTTTCATTTTCCATTGTCCACTGTTCTAAAGGAAAAAGCATTACGTACCATAGGACTTGGGATTCTTTTTCTTAAAACTATTTTCAAATTGTTATTTACTCCCCTAGAGCAGATGTAATAAATAACAATGTTGTCAGGTATTCGCTTGAATGCAGTCAGTAAAAACATGTTTATAAACTGTTCTCCAGTGTGTGTCAGAATCCTAATTTTTTGCAAGTCACACATGACCAAGTTGCACCATAGACAGGGATAAATAGCTCTATGGAATAAGAGAATTTCTCTGGCAGCTTTGTGCCTAGCCTGTTTTTCAGACAAGTATGGGTTGTTTCCCAAGTTTGTTATTTGTGTTTGTAAACATAACCCAGGTAAACATGGTAGATAGGAATATTCAAGGACTGGGAAATCTAGCTGATGTTCACAGAACAACCGTCAGAGTAACCTACAGAGGGAGAAAGGCATGGAAGAATTCTTTGTATGTGGTTTGCAGGCACTCTTTTTATACATTCTTTGAGAAATTTCTGTTCTACTCTAGTAGTCACCCATGCATAACTTTTATATTTCTGCTTATTCTTTCACTTTCCATGGCACTACTATTTTGTGTCTCATGCTGCCCCTTCAAACAACTTCTTTTTTGATCACCCTTCTTTGAATTAATTGGGTCACTTTCAGTTAGATTTCTCATTCCATATTTGCACACTGAGACCTCTATTCTGAGGAATCAACAAACCTGTGTTAACCCTGACACAATTATAAAGACCAAACATATTTTAAAATGTTTTACAAGCAAGCCCAAACGTGTAGATACTTTAACCTCTAAGGCATAATATACAGCAGAAAAGCTGTTGTTAGTTTAAAAGTTAATATAAAAAAGATACAATACACCCACACAACTAAATACTGATTCGATTTAATATGGAAAAGAAACTGGGAGACAGTATTGGACTTGATAATAAGGTCTACTATTCTGGAGGAAGGTTATGAATAGATTTTAATTTAACATTGTCAGTCATAACCTTAGGGAAAAAAGAAGTTGATTATGTATATCTGCCTGTAGACATAATCAGTAAGAAAGTGACCATGGAGGAGGAACTGAACTGTTTTGAATATAAAAATGTGTGACGTAAGGATAACAAAAGCAAATTAATTTACATATAAAAAATGAATAATGCTGACCTCACACACTAAGCAAACATATTCAGCTTAGAAACAGAATATTTTTAGAATGGATTTTTAGATAATTTAACATATACAAAGTACAGACCAAGTGGAGAAAAATAATTTGGATTTTTTAACAGGTCAAAATAAAGATGGAGATGACACGTTACTTTTCATAAGCATAATTAGAGAAAACACTGAGGAATGGAGCAGATAAAGGGTTTTTGGTGGGTTTGTCAGTATAATTAATATAGTCAGTATTTCAGAAATACTGCAGTTTTGGTTACTGCAAGCTGGAATCAAAGCCATGTGAACAGCCAAAATCTACACTAAAACAGGTTCACATCATTTGCACTCCAATTTCCTGTTCAATTTCTCTTCACTTTTTAACATCAAATATCAAAAGTTCATTTCGTTCTTTTGCAACAGGGAGACATCCAAAAGTCAACTTCCAAACTGGAGAGCTTTTTAAGGATTATGAGTATATATATAAGTAAGGACTAGTAGATCTATGATGTGATAAAAACTTTCTGCACACCCACCAAGGAGCACAGGAAGGCCGTGGCAGGAACAGGAGCCCAAATATTACCTTGGTGCGCTGCTCCCAGACTTATAAAAGGAGCCAGCTTACTTCTTTAGTAAGAAATAGTAAGAAACAAACTGCTATGTGCTATTCATGTCAATGTTTTGCTCTGTATTCTCGTATGCTTTTTTTTTTTTTTTAAATCCTAAAAGGTATAGGAAGAAATCATTCCAGAGCCTGGAAATAATTGTCTTGAAACCAAATTCTTGTCTTATATTGACATAAATGTCCACCATGTGGAGTACAAAGTTGAAGTCAATTTTCTTTAAATAGCATAGTAGCTCAGCTGAAAAATGAAAAAAAGTAAAATCTTGGCTAGTAGTGGTAAGCAGTAGGTGTTACAGAATTATGTTTATACTTCCTGGTTTATCCAGTGTCTATGCTTTCTTTAGGTGTATTTTGATTTTGCTGCATTTGGCAAAGGTTAAGATTTACAATTGATGTGTATATAAACTTGTTGGAACAGAATGCATGTCTCGTAAACTTGATGAGACAATATCTTGTCTCATTTATGAAAAGAAAAAACTCCAACAGTTAATAGAGCTATTTTGCCTTGATATATCAGATTTGTATGGAAGTTAGCAAGAAAGTATTATAACGTGTTTTTCTGTTCTTTGATGGTTGACGAAAGCAAAACCTGATCCTTTGAAAGTGCAACAACATATACTGAAGGAAAATCAGGTTCATTTGCATACTGTGTTATGAAGCATTTAATGAAACTTTATTTCAGACGCTTTTTAATGTTGAATGATTGTTTTAAGAAAAGAAAAAAAAGGAAAAAATCCCACATGAGAAACGAAGCACTGAGCTGCTTTCACTTAAGGATCCATTCGTAAGGAGTTTGGAATCAGTCAAACACACTGAGTTTTATGACTCTTCCTTTCCTTTCCATTTCTATTGATCTCCATTTTCCCTAACCATTAATGCATGCTGTGATGTTTCTGTAAAATTACATCAGCTGAACCTGATGATTATTTTGGTGGGATAGCATAAGCTATAAATGAAGGACAAGCACAAAAATGAATCTAAAGTCTTTATTGTTTTCAGTATTCATATGTAGATATCATCAGTGTTGTCATAAAACCTTTAACACAATTTAGCTCTTCATCACCCTTAAACATCAGGTAAGTCATTGTGGAAGCAGATCCATTCTGGTTTTTGCTTTTCTTTATTCCAGCAAAGTCCATTTTGTTAAATCTTTCGTTCCTCTGCCTTTCAGCAGGTCATGCAGTCGAATGATTCCACAACAAACCTCTACTCACCTTGTAGCTGTAGTCTACATTTTCATCTGTTGCAACATCCTTGAAGGCATTAAATGTAAATTTTGCTGCTGCTGTTAACCTACTTCTCATACAAATGTGACTGTGGTATATTTACTTGTGAAGATTAAAAAGTGTTAGGCCCCATAACCCTGAAACTATGAGGCTTTTCTAATTAAAACCATTTTGGATTATATAAAAAAAAAAAAAGCTTTGGCTACTGAGCCTTTCAGACAGTGCACGAACATAATTTTCAGATGTTCTTTGAAATCATAGGTTTAGAAGCACAATGACCTCATCATGACATAAAGACTCATTTGCAATCACTGCACTCAAGAGTCTTTAGGGATCGCAAAGGCCATGAAAGTTAGGATTAAATTGCCAGTGCTTATGATGCTGTAGCTGCCTGTAATAAACAATATCTAAGCACAGTAATATACATTTTAGTGTACATAAAACTCCTGGCATTGTAGGAGCAGTGAAAGAAGAAATGGCTTAGCTGCAGCAGGCTTACAGGGCTCCCAGAGCTTTTGGAGGCCATCAAATGTGGGCAGTATGTGGTAAAATGACAAATTCAGGATGAAGCATTGCAGCATGCTGCTGTGTTACAGAATCAGCAGGAATGAATGACTGTAGGGAAGGAGATATTGATGAAGCATCAAAGGGAGAGAGCAAGCAACTTCCAAAAGGTTACTTAATTGAGAAAATATTTGCATAATTTAACAACAGAATTTAGTATCTATCCACACTAAATTACAGAGTGAAATTTTCTGTAGTCAGCCCATCACAAGCTCGATCCCCTTCTTATGCTATTATAGACATCTCCATGTCATGAAAGTGTGGTGTTGCAACCAACTGACGGCTTTAGAGGGAAATAAACAGAATTCATACTTTTAAGGCAACAACCTTTCATGATAACTGATGTAAGCATAGATTTTGAAACACAGCCTCTCAAAGAATTTTTCTGAAAATTAACTTTTCAAATTTTGCAGGAAACACTTCTCAATAGGTTAAATAGAAACTAGATTCTATGTACAAGGCTTTTTTGTTCTAAAAGGTGGTGACTAAAAATAGATCTCCAATTGCCTACCTTTTCCTGAGTGCATAATAGACTTTTGTCTGTGTATTTTCCCCTGTACCTCATTCCATGTAAGAAATAGCTGAAACCCTAACACTCAAAACTTTATTTTCATTCTTTATTATTGGACATTTCTTTTTGCTGCTGAGAACAGCTGGAATAATGCCTGAGCCTCTATCCCTGTGGAAACCTGTAGCTAATTTTTTTACTGACAAAAGTCTCTTTTCTTCCCTGCAGATTATTATGGGACATCTTCAGTTTCGTGTTGACGGCGCTCTGTTTCTTTATCTGTCTTTCAGTTTCTTTTATACTCCATTGTTTTTTGTGAGGGCAGAAGTCTTTCTTCTGATGTTCTCTCTTATCACAAATATTCTGTCTTCCAGTGGTTTTCCTAGGCTTGATGGATGCAGCATTAAGACCGATGGATTTGGAAAATGTTGAAGGTCACGGAAGGGACCCGACTGCAGCTCTGGAGCATTCATTGTTTGGATGAGGAAGTGAGCACTTGGATGCTTCACTCCAGCTCCCACTGCACAGAGGTGCCTTCCTGGATGTCCTAAGGATGCCTGGCTCCTAGGACAAGCTGTATAAAGTGAGGGTGACAGCTCATGCCTGGGACAGTGAAGTGACATTTGGAATTAGAGCCTTTGAGAAAAGAGTGTGAAAGACCAGCCAGATGGTGGAAGGTGTGAAAGTGCAGCAATCTGAAAGACTCTTGCTCCTCTTGCTGCCCCACGAAGTCTTTCTATGATATTTTGAGGCACACAACTAAAATGGCATATATAGTCATGCAATCCATTGAATGGCAGCCCAGTTTCTGCTACTTCACTCTTTCCTACCTTTTCTTCACCTTTTCAGCTAAACATCTCCTTCTACTGCTCTAAGCCACAACCCCATTTTTGGGTTTCTGTGTCCCATGCAAACAAATTTTAGACGTGATAAATTTAGTGCTTGATTCCTGAATATATTCTTGTATTTGAACCTTGTGTTTTGCATGAAAATGTATCTGTGCTATGCAAGAATGATTTTTTGTGTGTTGCACATTATGTATAGCAACAAGCATTGTTATGAGTATGATTTCTTTCATTTTCTTTTTTTTTCCTGCAAAAGCAGCAAAAGATACACTTTAGAAGAACAGTAAATCTCTGTGGCAGTCCTGAGCCCTGAATGAATTTATTTTCCCTACAGGGTACAGCAATAACAACATCCAAGCCACTAGAAATTTGAGTGGAATATAAATACATTAAATGGCCATGATACTTTCATAATGTAATTTGAACTCTCTGAGGAATGCAAATATGTCCCTTTTTTTTTGCAAATTTCAACAAAGGAAAGCTGTGTATATGAGAGAGAGTTATTTCCATTTGAGGATAAAAGAAACTCTTTTATTTGAAACAGGAACATAAAAGTTATGAGATAGTATAAAACTAAGAATCTTGTTTAACTACCTCCCCTAGAACATATTACTTATTTCTTCAAAATATAACAATAATTTCTATAAGAAATAATTACTATTCTACACTAAACTTCTATTGAGGCTTAAGACTTAATTTTGTATTATAGTATTCTACAATAAAGTTCATAATTTTGGAGTTACTTGTTTTGGGCCAACCTTATGGAAAGGGCCTACCTGCCTTCTAACTTTGCAGCATATGCAGCTTTGGTGAAATGGCTTCTGATCCTGGTAGAAATGAGTCATTCGACTAAAAAAGGCAAAACCAAAGTTTTCCATCCCACATTTTCAAATACTCCAGCCACAAATTAATTCTACCAGAGATTATTATTGAGGAGTCAACAAAAAAGGTACTCAAAAAATGTAGATAAGAGAAACTCCTGCTCCTACCTGGAAGAGACACTCCTACTCTGTATTTTGCAGGCATTTTCCATTTTTCTTAATGGGAGCCAATGGGAAATAGGTCATGGAAGTTCATTATAGTGACAGTAGAGAGGTTAGAACAAGTTTACAGGGTTTGGGTATTTCTACCTTTTTACAGTGATGCAAATACAGAGGATTGCTGTCTAGATATATAATCTTGCTGTTTGCTTAGCTGCTCAATGCAGTTATTTTCCCCTATCTTAAAATTCAGGTGAGTTTCTGTTTCTCTTACTGTTAACCACGTAATTAACAGTGATAGAGATATAGTTTGAAACAGTGAGTATTGCCCTAGGGTTTTCAGTTTGGTGCTAATATTTGACCATGAAAGCATAGTTAGCACAGATGGTGCAAAGATGAAGCCTCAGCTAATCAGGACAAATCACAAAGAAAAATGTTCTCATGAAGTTTCTAAAAATCAAGTTAACGAGGGGAAATGCAGAAACCACTTAACCAGTCAAATATTTATTGAAACCGAAATTCAAGAACAATGATAGAAATAATCCAGACTGCAATTTCGGAATCTTGAACCTGATTTTTTAGTTTAATTTGTTTTATTTTCGCAGGTTTTAATTTCCTTTTGTTGTTTGTTGCTTTCCCTTCAACGTCAACACTTTTTCTTTACTCATTTCAGAAGACACTTATTACTGTTAATACAAATTTTCTTTTAATAGAAGTAATTTGCAGATAAATCTGTTACAGTGTCAAACCATAAATCACTGGATTTATATCTATAGGTTTGAAGAGCTCCATGTGCTGTGTTTGGGAACTCATTTGGTGTTTATTTAACTATATAAGGTATTACAGAACAAATGTCTGAAAATGTAAGGTGGAAGAATAATAGAGCCAGAGGACATAGACTTCTTTCCCCTCCTGCATGGTCTGCACTTTTGCAACTTAGAAATAATACAAATTACCAAACAAATTTCACTGAAAGGACAATCTAAAGGGTGAGGTTTATGAACTGAGCCTGTAACCACTGAAGTTCCCCAACTATTTTGCCTCCCAGGGAGAGAAGATTTACAGATTGCCTACACAAGACAATAAGAACTAATCCTGCAATCCACTGTATTCACTATCCTTGGGTCAGTGAACTCTTCTGTGTGACTTACAGCAATAGTAGAACTTAGATCAGATTTTTCCTACTCCAACACTGGAGTGTTACAAAATTAGCCTTAATTTTTTGTACTACAGCTCTGTATTAGGCTGGTGATTCATACTGAACACAGCATCCACAACTCCTTCTATACCATTTTTTATAAGTATTATAAGTTTTTATAAGTGCACTGATGAAAGTCTAGATTTGTAGCAGCAGTAGTGGAATTGCTCATATTGTATTGTGCAGCCATGTGGGCTGGTGGGCTGAAGCTTGAGCAAGAAGGGCAGTTGCTCCCCTGAGACCTGAAAATTATCTTCCCACGGGTGCTAAGGGAAATGGGAGAAACAGAGAGTGCAGAAGGCAGCTAAACTGGGGGAATACACAGGCAGAAACAAGACCAAATTTCACACAGCTTGGTAATGACATATGGCACTTCCATTGAAAACACTTCTGTTTGAAGCTGAAGGAGTGCTATGGTGACATTAATAATCAGGTTGTGAAAACATAGGCAAATTATTTGCAGAGAGCCGGGGGTGAGGATTTGCAGTATGATATACAGCTTCAGCTTGGTCTGAAGGAAAACTGCACAAAGAATAATTTTTTTGAAAAAAAGAGAAAATGCTCCATACTGAACAGGTCAACAGTGGCATGGATGCTGAATGGATTGTGCCTATTCATGCCTGTTTCCTTGGGAGATGAAATCCTGCCAGAGGCTTCTGTGTAAGGAATGGCTCAGCAAGCCAGGGTAGCAGCAGAGCAGGAGTCCAGCCAACAGAGTGGATGTTAAAGTAATGAATGTGTTGAATCTGGCTAATTTAAATGACTGTAAAAGGCTACGGCTCAGTGATGATGATTAGAAACAAAGATGATTAGCAGGAGTGCCAGAAAACTCGGATAGAGATGACTGGTGGGGATTAGTGAAGCGGACCAACCACCTGCAGCAATTCTGAGCAGGAACAGATAATAGTTCATCAGCCATATAGTGAGGATCTCCCTTCCCTGACACCTCAAATGGGACAGGCTGCTGACATCCTGCAAAACTTGGCCTCTTCACTTCCTTGGGACAGCCAGTGAGTGATCTGGAAGGGGGAAAGAGGACCAAGCAGCTGCTCAGTTATGGGGCTTTCAGTGAGGGACTTGCCTTTAAACAACTACTAAATATCTTTTTTGAGATTACTGGTAATTTGCCATTTGTGAATTGTTACTTTATGTTTTTAATTTCTTTTTTGCCCTCTATAGACCAAATGAACTCTTAAGTCCATCTGTTAAACTCTCTGCCTCACTGAGCATCTAGATGATTTAATTTCCTAGGTCTTTGACTGAAAGCTCAAGCTGATGATATTTTTAGCCAGGACTTGTTGAGATATGAGGACTATCAAATGTGAATTGGGAAAGACAAACAGCAGAGAAATAGTGATTTTAGATATGAGTGCTGCTCAGACTGTGGGAGTAAGGCAGCTTTGGAGGCTCTTGCTTGGGTCGTGGTGATCATGAATTCATAGGTGTGGATTTGGGTAGATGTGTACAGGATTAGGAGATTTGGGAGGTGGACCCAGTGTGGCTATATTTACTTTGTTTCCTGAATGAGCAATGTGTGGTGACTGATGACACTTTGTCTTGAATGTCTCTGACTGTTCTCATTACATTTCAGACAGAAGGCATTCTCAGTCCCCCACAGGAGTGTGGGAACAACAGGGCTGCAAAACAGTTGTATGACATACACCACCATGAAATCCGTGACAACTCAGTACACATTGGTGCTCTCAGACATTTTTCTGCTTTATTCCAGAAAGATATGTTTTCAGCTGAGAGGGTGTGGAAAATTACTTATATTGGATTGCTGTGGTCCTAAGTTGATCTAAATTTCAATACAGACTGGATTAGGTTTGAAGGAACCTTAGAGACCATTTAGTTCCAACTCCCTGCCATGGACAGGGACACCTTCCACTAGATGAAGTTGCTCCAAGCCCTGTCCAACCTGACCATGAACACTTCCAGGAATAAGGCAGCCCAGCTTCCCTGGGCAATCTGTTTCAGTGACTGACCACCCTCACAGGGAAGAATTTCTTCCCTAATGTCCAAACAAATCCTGCCTTCTGTCAATGGCATTGCCCCTTGTCTGCCACTCCAGGCATTTAGGCACTGGAAAGGGCTCTACAGTCTCTCTGGAGCCTTCTCTTTTCCAGCTCTCAGTCTGTCTCCATAGCAGAACTGCTCCAGCCCTCACAGCATCTTCATGCTCCCCTCTGGACTCACTCCATCATGAAAGTTCTTAAGTCATACTCATAGCGCTCCATGTTTTCCAAAGTATGACAGACACCCACCCTGACCTGATGGATGTTTCCATGTGGCACAGTGGGACAGTGTGAAAAGCTTGTCCACACCACACTGTATTCCAACCCCTGTTCTGATCATCTGCTGCCTCACTGAGACCACATAAAAGTTGCTTATAGGAAGTGAAACTCTCAGTAATAAAAATAAGAGGTTAATGTGTTTTTCTGCTTAGGTCACAAGCAGAAATTGACTGAATGATCTCATCACAGTCCCAAGTGGACATTTGTCTCCATTAGAAAGAATCTCAGTTTGACATGTTTTGAAAATACATGAAGACCACAACTGAGGCTGGAACAGGAGGCATTTAACTAATGAGATGTTGTTTTGATTAAAATTTATGATGGAAGAATATTGTGTAAAATACAGATCTCCCGAAAAAAGACAGAAAGAAGATTTAAAATAAGTTAAACTCATTGCTTCTATTTGTAATATATAAATGTTTGATTTAAATACAGGCGATTCATACCTCCTGCTGGGTTAAATTAATGAAGAACTTTTGCTTTAGATCGAATTAGCTTCATGGACTTCAGTTAAGCTGGGCTAACAGTTTACTAGCTGGCTGCGTGGGTGTTTATATGAATGCCTCATTCAAAAATTAAAACCTTTGCAGTAAAACAGACAAAATACATTAACATTGGTACCATTCTTGACTAGAGACCCAGTCCTGGGCAATCTGAGTCTGTGGGACTGTTGCCAACATTTCCATTGGATTGAACAGTCTCTTAAATCCTCTGAGGGAAGTGGTCAGTCAATTCTCTGGCTGAAATCCCTGTGCATGGAGGTGAGGTGTGGGATTGGGTGCTGCAGGGGAAAAAGCCTGCCTAGGATGTGGCTCCACAGATTGAGCTTCTGCATCCACTCCTTCTCTACTGTCTCCCAGCATACTGTATACAGCAAAGATGCTAGCCCTGGAAGACAGTTCTGAGATTTTAGTTTTGAATGGTAAAGTAAAACCAAGACAGTTTAATATGAAACTTTGGTCTTAAGTGTCTCTTCCTATTGTGTGCAAGCCAAATCCAAACCTTGACTCTGGGTACACAGTACTTATAATGCCATGGAATTTGTGGGAGCATGTACATGTACACACTCCCCTTCTTACTGTGGGCCTAGCACAAACCTTTGCATGTATTTTCCTGTCCAGCCCAAGAGGGAGAGTCGTGATAAGAATCAAATGGATGTCAATGCACTTTATTTTGGAACATATTTCTTATGAAGGAGCTATCAGCTGTAAGTGCTTCCATTGATCACATCAATTCAGCAGTACATTGGAAGAGGAGTTTCCAAATTATTAATGTTTGAGTTAAATCTTTTACATGGAACAGTTGCCTTCTTAAGATAGCACAACACCATAACAATATTCTAAACCAGGAAGCTAACCTTTTCATATTCCAGAAAATAATAAAAGAGCAGGGAGATGATATAGTAGCATAGACATAAGAATTGAGGCCTTTTAATTTTAATACTAGCAAGTGATCAGTTTTTATTACCTGAGGGGAGGCATGGAAATAGGGCTGGAGAGAGTTAGCTTTCACATTTTGAATAAAAACATTAGAAGCTAAGATATACCATGAAAGTAGGTATACATTAGACTACTTGGAGATAAATATTTCTGAGACTCTAGTTAGAGAACTAGAAATTGTTTGCAAAAGAAGACATCTCAAATATTTAGTATTCATCTTAAGCTATTGCGATGCTGACTATGCTAACAAATTATCACTATTTATTTTAATATTTATACAGTTTAAAAAAATATATGCAGTTTATTTCTTTTTTGTTTTGAGGTTCAAGAATATGATATTTCATAAAGTAACTTTTATCACACTTGTATGACCATATAGAAAGATGATCCCAAGAAGTTCTTAACTTATCTTACCTTCTGTAAGGAGACCTATATTAAATTGTTAATCACTGAGTCTTTATAACATTATTTCCAATAACAAAATATCTTTTTTTTTTAAATTCAGATTCAATAAGCACTTTTCCTGCAAGCTAAACCCTGAATTGTCATTATGTTTACTGATACGTTTGTTTGTACAGAGGGATGCTTTTCTTATGGCTGCACAGGATGTTCCTTTTCTGTTTCAAACAGCAAACTTGCTTCACTCTCATATGGAGCTGAATTCCAATCCCAGTGAAATAATCAAAATGCAACTGCTATCTAGGTCTTTAGCATGCACAAGACCCTTTCTCTACCCTGATTATAAGTCTATTTCCACAACATCCAGTGCTTCAAAAGTGCTCTGGGGCCAGAGAAATAGCAATATAGGAGTATATGTCATCATCATCTTGAGGACACATTTCGAAACCAGTGTGAGAGAATATAGAATCAATTTTTTTTTTTTTTCATACTGAGTAGAGAAGGAATTTAAGCATGATTAAATAAAGGCAGGGATTCATTTATGGTTTCAAAATTCAAAAGATCAACTAGCTTAAATAACGCAGTATGAAACCAATTATTTAAAATAGATGAATTGAGAAGAATGATTGATCTTCTGTGCTTTTCATAGCAGCTCACAGACACATGAAACATTTCTTTTCACTTATGTTACAAGCAGACAATTTGGTAATCATTATATGCAAGCTTCAGAGGCTGATTATCACATTTCCTTATAAGTTAATGTCTTCTGCAGAAGGCAAACTGTTAAAGTCAATTACTCATGTATTTTCTTTTGAAGATTTTGGGGCAAAGTTTGGCACTCCTTACCACTAAACTAATCTGAGCTGCAAAGAAATCTTTCCACTGTTGAGCAAATGATGACAGCATAGTGTTACTCTTTAGTCTATACACTATAGTATTACACTGTAGTCACAAGTCATAGAATCAGACTTGAAAGAGCATTTTTTGCCTTTTCTGGAGTTGAACAGAGATTCTAAAATGAAACTTTACATCTCAGAAAACACAAATTGACAGAAATCAGAACTTTTGCTCTGCTGCATCTTTTTAGATGGCAAAACCAGCTGCAGCTGCAATACTTGTCTCCAGACAGAACAGCTGGTCAAAAAATCCATCTGGAAAAAGACACGGCATGGGAGAATGAAGGGCTAGGTACAGGTTCTTTGGTCATTTAATACAGTAGAATGATAGAATTGTGAAAAGAAAACCCAAAAAACCCCCAAAAACCCCTTGCCCCAAAGCAGACAAAGCAGACCCTTGTCATGAGCTGTGTATAGCTTTAGGCAGGGCCCCACCCCCAGTGTAATCAGGCCATGAATGATGTGACTCCTTCCATCTTGTAAATTCAGTTTCTTTCAGACAGGAAAAGAAAAAAAAATAACAGACATGGAATTCTTTCACCAAATGTAATTCTTATTTTATAAATACTTCTGGTGCTTCGATGAATAATCTAATCACACATTGGGAGATCTTGGAGATCAGAAAATCACATAACTGTTGGCTGGCAATTCACCTCATCTACTTACTACCTCTGACAGAGTTAGTTTTGTCTTTGTTAGTCCTGTCAGGTGTTGGAAATGTTCCTAAACATTCCTGATGCTGAAGAGCACACAGCATGCCCAGGTTTTTTCTGCACTTTTAGCTCCCTTTTTTCTGTTGCTGCTGAAGACCATCACTTCTTAAACTGTTAGTAACCAACAAGCATATTTAGAGAAATTCGTTTGTTTATTTCACATTAGTATTCCTCACATAAAAAGCCAAACCATTAAACTTTCTCTGCCAATTAGATCCTGATTTGGGTTATACATTAGGATTTTATACTTCTGAAATTTAGTCCCCTGTACCTCTTGCACTGGAATAAAGACATTTCTGACTTGCAGCTGATGCAAAACAAGTTTTTCTTTTGATCCTTTTGTACAAAACTTTATAAAAATACCTTCTAAGCTTCTCTCCTGTTTATCCTTACCTGGAGGAATTTTTTCCCTGTCCCCTCAACCCTAATTTAAAACATTATTCATTGCATTCACAACTGTGGAACGATACAGTTCTTTGTCTTTTTTCTGAGGGAGCCCATCCTCCCTCAGTAGCTGCAGAATATCATCCTGTGATGAAGGAAAGCAAAAGCCTGCTGCTGACATTGCTGACATGGCCATATTTACCCTCAGGCTTTGCTTGTCCCTGTGTGAACCCAGTTGTTTTTATCCCAGGAGGGTTGATGAGAGCAGCACTTGACGAGGCACTGCAGTCACTTGTGGTCTGCTGAGGCTCAGTCTGGGCTGTGCTTTTATCTGTGCGCAAAGGAGAATGTGTCCCAGGAGCCCAGATGTGTCCCCTCTGTCCATCAAGAACAGTTTGGACAGCTGTTATCGGAGCTGGAAGGCAGATGGGTCTCTCCACTGCCAGCAGGGGGAGGTCACCAACTACTTTTTATGTTTTGGCATTCTTGAGAATGAGGGTAGTGAGTCTCCCACTATCTCTGGTGTCTCACTTTTCTTTCTCAGCCATTGGCATTTCATCTTTCTGCTCTACCCTAGCTGCATATTTATTTCTGTAAGAATTAAAAGGGAAAAGAAGCCCTCCTCTGAAGAGACAGAATAGTAATTTTCTAGGTGGTGTCACAGCAGTTTTACCTAAATTTTGCTAATGTGGCTGACCTTTAAGCAGTGTTCTAGCTCAAAATGGAGACTTAAAAGGTCTGCAGTGTTTCCTTGCAAGTAAACCTGACTCCTGTTTTTGGTTTCTGCTTTGGGCAAAGCATGAATGAAGTGCTTGGTTTTTACCCTGTATTCACAGGCCATGTACTACTTCCATGTTACAGGGTGTTCTGCTGGGAAAACACAAATATCCCTTGATGATTATACATAATCTAAAATGTTATTAACAAAACATTGCCACTTCAAATTTAAGTGGCAGCAAAATAAAGAAGCATAAGTGCTAGCTTGTGTTGATTTTTTTTTTTTTGGTTTTTTTTCATGTTGAATATATCTTCATGGCATTTTTAGACATTCAAGCAATATTGATTTATGCAATAGAGCTACCCAGGAGATCAAGCAATTTAAATAGCACCGACAATGAAAGAGGGCTATTTATGTGACTAGACATGAAAGTATTGCTTCATACTTGCAATAGTCCATAACTTGATCATGAGTGTTCACATAATTATGAATTTTTCATAAGAATATGATTTTTACACACATAATTTTAAGTTGCCTGAAATTTTTTCTCAGAAACAATATTTAAAATTTCTTTTTTTTGAAGTGTTCTTACCTATTATCTCAAAAAGCAGAAGTAGTTTATGATTGGTCATACTTCACTAGAAATCAATCACATGCAACTGAATTGATTTTATGAGTCAAGAAACCTGAAAGCTGAAATGAGTTTAAACAAGCATTATTTTAAAATAAGCACTCAAAATATATGACATATGATCACCAGAAGAAAGCATTTGCTGAAACCAAAAAGCACAGCTGATTTCTTTTTGCCTGATGTAGTCATAATTAATAATATTGTGTTTTGTCTTTTGCCATATTGTATTTTTGGTATTGAGAAGGGATTTGAGATTATTATTTCTACTCTCTTTGAATTTTTATTCTTTAGAATGTTTTTCAGCATTGATATAAGAATGTTTGCAAGATAAACACACAGTAAAAAAATCCTCAAACAATTTTGTGACTATATATTTCAAATCTTAATTGAGCAAAAACAGACAGTTGAAGGGAGAAATCAATTTTTTCTTATTGGTTCTGAAAATGTTACTTGAAAATACATGACATTGGTAAATCTACTTAATTGCTGTGTCAGTATTTTCACACTGGAAGATTATAGTTTATTTATTGAAGGAATATAATTTTTAGAACAGTAAAGAAAGGGTAAAAGGAAATGCGGAAAGCATTTTTTTTTCACTATATTTAGAGATCTCTGTTGTCTTGGAGATCCAGGCTCATATCAAAAGTTCATGCAAAAGTAAGTGGGGGGTCATCCTTTTCAGCTGTTTGCATGGTGTGGAAAAAAAGATTTGCTATGTCATGCAATAAAGCCTCTCTGGGTCATTTATATAAACCACGTGCTGGGATTACTCAAGCACTAAAGGCTGGCACACAAATTATTAAAGCTCTGGAGGCAATCAGATAGGATTCAGGGACTCTGTTATTACAATGCCTATACAGCTAATGTTTCTAAATCCATATATTTGGAGCAAGCGTTTAGGTGAACACTTAACTGCACCCACACAAATAAGTTAGTTCAAGGCTATGAGGCCAATATATGTGCTCAAATATAAACACCTTTTTAAAGTGTTTTCCTCTTACTGAATATTGAGTTATTCAGTTCAAGAATTAAAAGCTTAATGTGTTTTGACTGATGGGCTCCCCATGTTAAGCCACATTCCTGAGACATGTCCCTGCCACCAGGTTTAATGGGGACACAAGTCATGCCACAGACTGGCAGCCCAGCCTTGCACAAAATAAGAAATAAAGGTGGGCCTTGTTCTCTCTGCACGGATCAGAAGGGTCTACTCAGAAAACAGAGACAAACACACCTATGTGGGGGCTGGTTTGGAAATTTCACTCACGTGGCATTATTATTTGATTTGTCTGGGAATGTTTTGCAATAAACCATAGATGTGAGTTCCTTCTCAATGTTAAAAATTGCCACAGTTCTTAACTACAATATTTTGTTTCAGAATTACCTCATTTTCTGATTCAGAGGAAACAAAAAAAAAAAGAACAAGCAGGTATTTAATGTCCTACAGGACTGTGACAATCCAGGACAAATGGTGGTGTAAGGCAAAGTAATCAGTATTTGTCTTCAATCAATTTCACTTCAGTTTCATCTCTTGTTGGGTACTGACAAAAAGAACCAGCCAGTACAGCCAATCTCAAATGTGAGTTTAAATGAGTCACTCATATTGTTTGCATAGCAGGTCAGCTAATTGCTCAGTTTATCAGCATCCTATTTCTTTGGAGAAGTAATGAATAGAAATAATTTTTGAGGTAATGCAAGAGAATAGTGTCAACTGTCAATGTCATGTGCTTCAAACAGCTTGCAGGGCTCTTGCTTTGCTTTCTGCCAGTGACTAAATCCATGTGTTTCAGATGGACTGCTATTTGTAATGATTTTGACAATTGGGAATAAATACCAGGAGCAAATATTTTTTTGGCACCGCACAGTTGTGATTTAAGCAAAGATTGTCATGATTTTCTTGCATTCTTGTGGTTTTCATCCTTTGAGTTCAACATGATCTGAGCTTCCTTGCCAAAAAAAAAAAAAAAAAAAAAAAAAAAAAAAAAAAAAAAAAAGAGGAGGAAAAAAAAAAAAAAAAAAAAAAAAAAAAAAAAAAAAAAAAAGAAAGAAAGAAAAAGAAAAGAGAGAGGACAAAAGAAAAAAAGAAACTGGTAGGGCAGGTCAGGGCAGGGAAATGAGCTTAGTTTTGCAAGTGTAAAATTTAGTAAATAAATTAACACATGTATTTTCTAGTTCTTTAAAAAGGAGCTAAGAGTTGCTGAAATCCTGGAGGAGAGGTCCTTATAACTCCTTATGCTACAGGGAATGTAAGAATGATGCTGTGGCCAGCCCTGTGGCTCAGAGCAGCTGAGCACAAAGCTACTGATGTTGCTGATGACTGCAGGCCTCTGTCACACAAGACACAGCCCGTGTGGACATCTGGGCTTCTACAGATCCAGCATTTTGAGCTAAAGCTGCATCATGGGAGAAACTGGATCTCCCACAATGGGCGCGTGGCAGCCCGGGTACAGATGAGGGAAATGGTGGTGGAATACTGAGTCTGCTGGAGACTTGCAGGAAGACTCAAGGCAATCTTCAGTTGCAGGACAGCAGTTGACTGGGAAACTCTGGGACAAAGACAGAAAACACCTGATGTGGTTCGCGGGATAACAAGGAGGAACTGCCCTCCCTCAGTGTCACTGCTGGTGCCTGGTGCAGCAGAGGAGCAGCAGTGCATTCCCAAGCTGTCATCCCCCAGAAAAGCAGGTCAGGCAGTTTGGTGATCATAAGATTTATCTCTTCTGCTGTTCCTTTCATATCTTTTCTTAAAAGCCTTGTAAGATTCACCTCAAAATGTAATACTGCACCAACTCAACCATTACTTGGCTGAGAGGCATCAAAGGAAAGAAACAGGCCCTTTCCCATATTTGAGGCCCATGGCCTTAGACTTCTGCTTTATTATCTGTGAGTGCAAAAAACCTTATTGTCCCATACTCCATTTCTTTCTGAGTAGAAACAGCTAGACCACTTCTAAATTCTGGTTATTAAATTTGACAGTATTACTGCCCTCCAAAATATTCAGTGCATGACTTGTCTTTTAGAGCAAAAGGCTTGAGTATTTGTAAAGTACTGTATGAAAAACAGAGAGAAATTTGTGCTGTGCCCACAACATAAGCCCCATTGTCCTGGACCAAAAAGAAGAAAATAAGGTGGAGGGATGTGGTTTATTCAGGTCACACATTCATTAACTGAACTTGGCTGGGAATTTACAGCAGTAACCTTCACATTCGGGATCATACTTCTTTGCAAAGCTGTATAAATAGCTGCCTTGATAAATAGCTGCCTTTTCCCCATTCCAACAGGGCCTCCAACATCTTTCCTCTCACAGGCACAATGGGACACCCTAGCTCGTCCTGGGGATGCAAATATCCCTTTTAATTTCCTTTCATCTTAATTTTACAAGGAGGTTGAGCCCTTTCTGAAAGTTGAACATGTGTAATATCCCTGAAACCCACTGTATGTCAGCAACTGGACAGGTGCCTCTTTGTCTCTCCTGTTTTGTCCTTGGTGTTATGAGGAGCAGAAAGACCTCATACTGTGAAGTTATGTCAATAACACGAGAAAATAATATTTTCTGATTTCTCCAGAAAGACAGTTAAAGCAATCTCCGCAACAGGCCTCAAAATCATGTTTCCACATTAAACCAAGGGCTGAGCAGCAAATCAGGATTTGACAGGGTTTCAGAATATTAAAACCCACTTGAGAATCTTCCCAAAATCCAGCAGAAACCATAGAATAATGGAATCATAGAATATCCTGAGTTGGAAGGGACCCACAAGGATCACCTAGTCCAGCTCCTGGCCCAGCATAGGACAACCCCAAGAGTCACACTGAGAGCACTGTGCAAATGCTTCTTGAACTCTGTCAGGCTGGTGCTGTGACCACTTCTATGGGGAGCCTGTTCCAGTGCCCAAACACCCTCTGGGTGATGAACCTTTTCCTGATATCCAACCTAAACCTCCCCTGACACAAATTCAGGCCGTACGCTTGGGTCCTACCACTGGGCACCACTGAGTAGAGATCAGTGTGATCCCCTTGTGGAGGAATCTCGGGTGTCATGAATCCAATAGCTTAAGTTGGGCTTCATCCCCAGTTCAAATTAAAAAAAAAAATCAAATTAAAAAAAAAGTGAGTGCTTAAAGAAATATTTTTTCCCATCTGTCTAGAAAATCTGCTAATGTTTAACCTTGTGACATTTACATTTTTGTTTCTGTGATGAAATTCTACTGCTGAAATACCTTACTCAAAATTGCCCTCACTTTGTTGTGCTGGGAGTTTGCATAAGATGGTTATTGACTGTGAATATATTCTTATTCAAATTCTCTGTATAATGGAACATTGTGAAAACTGGATTTTTTCTTTGAGAGAAGCACTCTTTGCTCATGCTCTTTGCAATCAGACTTTAGACATGTATGTCGCAAGTAAAGAACTAAAGATTGGTCTCATAAAATTTGAATCAGCATAAATAATTTTAAACCTCCTGTACTTACATCTTTGTTTTTTACTGTAAGTGTGAAGAAATCTGTAAATATATATGTTAAATATAGGAGGAAAAAGACCTTTGTACTATCCCTGTGAAGCTGTTCTTCCAAGATGCAATTAAAATAAAGTAATGACATTTACACTGAAAGGGAATGCACATATTTTTAAATTCTGTACTGTAGTTTCCATAAGCTGGTCAGTGGTGAGGGCTCTCATCTGGAATGCTGATGGGGCCAGCTCTGTCAGACATCTTTCCTAATAAGGTGAATCACACACTGTTTCGTCAATCAGCTAAATCCAGGGAATGAGCTCCAGCTTTAGCTGCTTTTGCCAAAAGACACTAGCAACCGCAGGTTAAAGTTCATGTCTGCCAATAACATGTTGCCAATCCAACCAGAAATGCAATCAGGATGTATTTGTTACCTCTGACAAAAACTATATTATTATATTTAAATGACGGCTTTCTTTAAAGCAGTCATTTTTCTGTCATCTGAGAAGGCTGATGTGAAACAGCTCAAAAACTGAAAATAGAGTCACTGTTCTTTCCAGAGCTTTTTTTTTTTTTTAAAATTTTATTTTATTTCTTAGGTACAGGGCTAAGTAGTGTGATTTTAGCTTGTTATAAACAAGAAGGAAATGGCATGACTTCTGCATAATGGTCTGTCCTTGATTCTCTGGTATTTCTTGACTTTATTCCAAACCACTGTGCCAAAATTTCATGCATGCTCTTTTCAAAATTTTATTGGTAATTTATACTTAAGTAAGAGCATGAGTGGGTGATAAATTTTATTCTTGATAAGAATATACCCATGTACAAGGTGTGGCAATGTGTAGAAATGAATATTCCAAACTTGGGTCGTGCATAGTATGTACATTGGTCAATAGAGATAGAGATATGATAGGGAATGGACATAGGGCTCCTGGGTCAGAAGTATTCTGGATCCTTAAGAAAGGTGGCAGAGACACCAGACAGAGAATGGAGTATGACCTTAATGCACTTAGGTATTGATACTTGAATTAAAACTCTTAAGACTAGTACTAATATGCTAGTAATTAACACCATACTTAATATTATTGCTGTAAAATTAATTCAAGTACATTGATTTCTACACCAGAGTCTCTATGCTTATGATGAATAAACCAAAATAGTTCCTTTGCATGCTAGATGGAAAATAAATCTCCTACTATATTAGTGCTACTTGTCACCCAATTCTAATGAAAGGGGAAGTTATACTTTGAGGCTCCAAACAACTTGATAAAAAGAAGCTTTAATGAAATCTGTGAATGCCAAACTACATGAGAAATGGAATAGTCTGAAGAGACAGGAATTCAAATGATAATTCTGAAGCAGGACAAAGTAATACCTATACACATGCAGTGCTGGGATGGGCCCTTTATTGTGTCATACTGTGGTTATCTATGGAAGTCTTAAGAATTATGAGTGATTTTATTAATTTAAGCCAGAAATAGCTGCCTGAGTTCTCAGCTGAATAAATCATACAGGATAAAATTAAAAATATTTTTGGTGCTAGCATTACAATTTTCACTGTATAAGATACTGACTGTCTTCTTGAAATTGGTGTATTCAAAAAAGACTTTCTGCAGGGATATGAATAACTTCACAAGAAGTCAGAAGACGTGAACATGGAAAAAAACATTTATAGTAACTCTTTCTGGGATAAGTAATAAGATGTCTGTGGAATCTAAGACAGGACAAAGATTGAAATAATTTGATCCTTTTCATCATCAGGCTGTAGGACCAATCCTCTAGTGAGGTTCAGCAGCAGTTGAAAAGCTGTGCAGTAGCAGGGATGGCACAGCAGGGAAAGGAGCCAGCACTCAGTACTTCATCAGCTGTCTCTCCAAACCACCACTTTTCTCTCTGCCTCTGTGGGATGCACCCCTGAGAAAGGTCCTGGTGTTGTGAATGGATCTGTGCATGTGGTTCACCTTGTGAACTTATGTCCAAGTAGTAAAATAGAAACAAACCTTCAACTCTCCTTTGAAACAGAATTTCTGTTCTATGCATCTGCACTACTTACTCTGCTTAACTGTGAAAAAGATCTCACAGCTGCCTCTTCTAGAACAGGTGTCAAAAGTAGATGACTTGGTCAAAACTAAAGACATGCAGGTTCTTTTCCCACCAGGGCTGAAATGAAAGGGCAGATGCTGCTACTTGATAACAAGAATCTGAGCTTCAGGCCTTTTCAAATGCATATAAATGTCTCTCAGCTTTCTGAACAATGATCTAAACAGAGAAATAAGGAAAAACATTATTAAGTAGCAGAAGAACTGAGCATGCTATAACTGATGATTTCCTTTGAAATTATGTGGTACATTTGCTGGCTATGTAAATACAGATTCAGTTCATATTGTTAATTTGTTAATCCTGCATCAAGCAAAAATGCCAAACCATCACAAATTTAACATTTGTAACATAAGACTGTGATCTTACAGCTATGCAGAAGGCAAAATATTCAATACAAGAAGAAAGTAAGTATGAATCTTTAAAAAAATCCATAGAAATTTGGCAAATATATATTTTGGTTATTATCAGACACTAACAATGTGTCTTTACCCCTTTTCCATAAATTCTTCATATGTGTTACTTTTATCTATTATTGGCCTGAGTACATCTTTTGTTTTGACAATTTCTAAATACAGAGTTGGATATCTTCTTTACCACAATACTCTGTTTACATGGCTTGTGGTTGCCTGTCACAGCTGGGAACTCGGTTCAGCCTGGGAGGAACCTTCCAGTCCATATAAATTGGGCTGCCATTGGCTCCACTGGCCAGTGATGATGGAGAACCAGGAAGATTTTTTGTAGTATAAAGTATTAATTAGCCATTCACTATGAAAATACACAGTCATCTGCAGACCAGGGCACAATTTGAGTTTGACTACTATTAGGCAATCACAAGGAAATGTGTTGTATCATTTTCATGTGGCCTTTTCACATTTAAATGAGGGGTAAAATTCAAATTCAGTGTAGAATACTCAAAATTTTGTAAACTCAAGTCCTATGTGGCTCCTTTATCACAGGCCTATTTACTGGAGGGATACACTTTTTTTTTTCTTCTTTTTGACAAATAAGGCAGTTTAACTGTGGTGTACTGCATTTTGGGTCTATTTGGGACTTCTACTGACACAACTGTAGCTCTTGCTGAAGACTTGTCTTTGAGTCTCCACAACAGAGCAGGGGCAATGGACACAGCCCACAGCTACTGCTCAGCTTATGCAGCTGGGCTTAGGAAGATCAAGGCATTCACACTCTTTGATCTAAGGGGCTAATTCTCTCTTTGCCAGTGTAGGCGACCAGGGGGCTGCATATTACATTCCTCAGGCACAACTCCTGGGTGCAAGGGAAAGTCAGGTGAGACTAAAGGCTGTGGAAGGGCTGGGCAGTGGCTGCCACTGCTGCTGAAACTGCTGCCTCAGGGCACCCAGGGAGAAATGAAGGCCAAGCACAAAGGGGAAAAACATTCTCAGGAAAAGTCATCCCATGAAGATTTTCTTCCAAGCCTCTAAGGAGCAATGAGCCCAAATCACCTTACTCCAGTCAGTTTCTTTGCTTTTTCCCATGTGATGAATATTTGCCCCATTGTCTTGAAGTGACAAAATTTTATTTTCTTTATGCTATTGAGAAAGATTAAATTGAATGTGAAAAGTCAAATTATTTTTTACCAACAACAGTACAGTGTAAATGAAGTGCAATTACTTGGCTTTTCACTTCATCTAAAATTCTAGATCACAGAATCACAGAATCAACTAGGTTGGAAAAGGGCTTTAAGATCATTAAATCCGATCTATAACTGAACATCACCTTGTCAACTAGCCCATGGCACTGAGTGCCACATCCAATCTTTCCTTAGACACCTCCAGCATTTTGCCTCCACCACCTCCCTGGGCTGCCTGTTCCAAGGCCCAATCACCCTTTCTGTGTAGAACTTCTTCCTAATGTTCAACCCAAACCTCTCCTGGCACAGTTTAAGACTGTGTCCTCTTGTCCTGTCACTGGTGGCCTGGGAGAAGAAACCAACCCCCACCTGGCTGCAGCCTCCTTTCAGGGAGTTGTGGAGAGGGATAAGATCTCCCCTGACCCTCCTTTTATCCTGACAGAACAGCCCCAGCAGCTCCTCAAAGCATTTGTGCTTCAGACCCTTCACCAGCTCTGTTACCTTTCTGTTACCCTTCTCTGGACACACTCCAGCACCTCAACATCCTTGCTAAACTGGGGGCCCAAAACTGGACACAGCAATCAAGATGCAGCCTCGCCAGTGCTGAGTACAGGGGGCAATCACTGCCCTGGTCCTGCTGGCCACACTGACACAGGCCAGGATGCCATTGGCCTTCTTGGCCACCTGGGCACACACTGACTCATGTTTGACTGTCTGTCAATCAACACCCTCGGGTCCCTTTCTGCCTGGCTGCTTTCCAGCCAGCCTGTCCCCAACCTGTAGCACTCCATGGGGTTGTTGTGGCAAGACGTCATAAAGCTTGAGTGTCTTTGGAAAAATTTTCTAAAAACCTTTTTAAAAAATGATTCTGTTGTTATTGTCTTAAAAAAAAAAAAAGAAATAAGAGCTCTTGCTTGGCATGTCTTAAGCTGTTCAATCGTCTTTACAGACCACAGTCCATCTGACACTGTGTTACATAAGCTGCAGACCACAGGGGGAAGAGGCACCAAAAGGGTATACAAATTTCTCTGCGATATTTTTCAGCACTTGTTTGCAGTTGTCAGAGCGTTACCTTCTTTTTATTCTTGCTTCCCTGGAAAAAAACCCTTTTAAGAGGTTAGACATTTGTCAAAAACAAGAAAGGCAATATATTACCCAGACACTTAGATATATCACAGCCAGTCATTTCAGATTGCATGTAAATGAAGTAGTTACACAGTTGTAATAACCTCTGTAACCTCTGAGTAATTACTTCACACAACAGTGAAGTAATAACTTTTTCAAATGACTGATCATAACACAAATTCTTGGAACAGCCCTGTTGTCTGAAAATAAGTAAATCAAACTGCAAAACATGACAACAAGCATGACAAAGTGCCCCACTGATCAGAGTTCTTTCCTCATGAAAATACTTCCATTAATGCAAATGGAAGTATAATTTAATATTGAAAGCTTCCAGAAGGGTAAAAAGTGAATATAGGACAAACTGTACCAGGAAAATATGACAGGCTGATTTGACAGCATTACAGAAATACTCTGATTAAGAGAACATTCCATTCAAAGGACCATTACTAAGACGTGATCTGATTCATACTTTGTTTTTGTTTTGTTTTTCTTTCATAACAATTAGGTGAAAAGGGATCACTGGAAAATCCAGCTCAGCCTCTTGTTTGCTCATCTCTTTTTAAAGAGATTTTACATTTCACTCAAAAACTTACATATTGGTTTTTTTGTTGTTGCATGTCTTGTGTTTGATTGATGTGTATTCAGAATTACATTTAGTCTTGGGCTCAAGAACCCTGCGAGGGTTATTCCACAATCCCCCTTGAGAGTTCATCTTAATGTTTCGTAATTTTCTCTCACAAACATCTACATGAATTTTTTGACTGTGACTTTCACTGATGTCATAATTAGATTTTTCTAAAGCATTTAATAATGGAATAGTATTTTAGAGAACCTGGATTACAGCTCTTGATAAACTCTGATATTTTGATGTTTGTTAGGAAAGACTTCTTTCTGCCTTCTGACCAATTTTTTCTTTCCAAACAAATCATCGCCAATCTTGTGCAACATCTCCTCTTACTTTCACATGATGTTCTGAACCTTGAACTCAGGTTATGTTTCATCAGGTCTCACAAGCCATTTGCAAATTGAAAGTTCATGGCAATACCTGTGCTCTGTGCTCTCATTTGCTAAGAATTTATGAAAAGAGTGAGATGCCATATGCAAACTGTTAAGCAAACTTCTGGCATCTGGGGGATGAAATCCATGTTGTACTTTGCTGAGAAACAGAGAGTCAGACATCTTGTAGTTCAAACTTGCCTGCTCTAATGATTGGCTTTTTATAAACCAGCTGCCTTGTTCCTGTTTTTTGGAATAGTTTCAGTTTCCAAACATGATTTTAAGTAAGCCCTGATGTCAAGACTGGATCTTAGCTCTCCCACATGGCAGAGAAGTGCACCAGCTGAAGTGCACCAGCTGTCAACACCTTGTTACTCCTTTTTTATAGCAAAAAATAATCTTGGAGTACAGATGTTTCATCACATGCAATTAAATATTTCACCTTAGCGAGTTATCCTCTTGCCAGAATGTGGTGTTGGAGTGTACCAGCTGTGAGTGAAAATGCAGTAGTTTAAATGACAGTGGAGATGAGATAGCCTCATAAATTTCACCTCACACCTAAGATATGCAAACAAGGCAGTCCTGAAATGCCCTTGCAGTCAACTAGTACAAGTCACCTCTCAAACCATTGGAACTGGAGCAGATTTGATCACATATCTATGCACCAGGTTTCAGTCCTACTAGAGAAAATAAAAGTTTGTGGAAGTTGAAAGGATTTTAAGGATAGTGAATTTGCTTTCACATAGACTTACCATATAATTTTTTCTCTATTTAATTACATTTTTCTCAAAGTTCTATTCATACAAAATGACAGGAAAATATCAGAATTAAAAACAATTAAAAGTTTGTTTCAAAACTTTTGTACTTGATTTCTTACTTTCTAATGAAGGCATAGCCTTGGAAATAGCTTGGCCCATGCTGTGGAGCTGTCAGCTACAAACACCTGGTTCAAATTTAGATTGAATAAGAGTTAATCAGTAATAGAATAATTCTTTGTAGCAGCAAATATTTTTTGTATTCATTGCTTATTGACAGAACTGCCAGGTGCTATACTTAACAATGAACGACTTATTCTCTCTAACCATCCCACCCCCAGGTACAGTCTGAACCCAAGTATTGCCTCCAGATACTGCCACACTCTTTCAGAAGGAGAGAAAAAATGTAATTTTGGATTGAATCATTATTGTCAAAGCCAATCCCACAAGCAGTCCAGTACTGTTACTAAAGGAGATGTTCTAGCTCCTGTCAGAGTTTCCGCGTGCTCACACATTGTGACAGACGGTGTAAAGGTTTCATTTGTGCTTGGTTTGCTGGATGCACACCATGTGTTCTGGTGTACTAAAGACGTGTTGTTGAGCAAGGTAGAAGCTGGCCTTATCCCATCTGCCCTGTTCTGGGTCAGGTAGAAACATGTGGCAAGAGGGGAGAAACCTCTACACCTTGCTGGGATTATCCCAATCCTGGCACGCAGAGAGAAGTGACAGGCCCAGCAGAGAGGGAAGTGGCAATGTGCTTCAGGGCAGGATGCAGCCAGGCTTTGGAGGTGCTTGGGAAAAATCATCCCATGGCTCAGGTGAACACTGGCATTCAACACGAATACTGACACCACTCAGGAAGGTGCTGAAAGTCTGGGGTGAAAGGCTGGTCCTGAATGGTGGAGTGCATCACACAGAGGAGAGCTGGTTTTCTAAACTTATTGTTTTCCCAGGGGAGATGAGGTTTCTGTTTCAAGTTGATTTGGAGTATTGTAGGGCTTTAATGTCATTTGGTCATTATAAAAATAAAATGTGAAGGGTCTGCCTTAAAGCTCTGTCAGACATGTACGTAGTCTGTACTTCCTGTAGCCTAAAGAATGTTAAAATAATTTTTTAAACATAATTTCTTCAGATAATCCTCACTGACTTAATCCATGCTCACCTAAAGTAGGAGGGTGCAGCATCAAAGAAATCTTTGAGATTAAGAGATTAAATTTCCCTTGTACTTCAACATGCCTAAATAGTTCAATTAAGTAATATTGCACCTTTTCCCCCCCCTGCTCCCACAGTTGAGCACTGATTAGTAGGCCTGAATAAATAAATCAGGAAATACCCACTGCTTGTGTTACTCATGTGGTCAGACTAAGTGATGGCAATGCTCCTCTTTCAGCTGCTGAGTCTGCTGTCACAGAGTTTTGAAACTATCCACGGTGGGAACTTGTCTGAAACCTCCATTTAAAACAAGGAGAACGTAAAAAAGGAAATGGCCCAGAGATATTTTTGTTGTTCTTTGGTTTTTTGTGTTACTCCGTGGCAAATATTATTTCCAGCATTTGTGAATTAAGATGCATAATATATATTATAACTCTTACATAACAAAGAAGTTTCTTCTGCTGATTCATTTTTGCTACCTAGGTTGCCAAATCTTTCATTTGATTGACAAACCCGTAGATTTTAATATGTGCCAATATAAAATATTCTATATACAATACTGAAGAGAAAGCTTTTGTTTTCAGAATTTTCTGGTTTTTCACTTTATGTAAAAAAAATGTATTATAACTTGTGAAGGATAATAATCCAATCAGTACTTGCAGTATTTGCTTCACCTGGGACTCATGCCAGACTGTTTTTTCACTTTCTTTTATTGCATCAACTCCATCTTTGCCATAAAAAAATTTGTGAAACTTCTTGCTAAATTTTTTTTGGTTTTTTGTTTGTTTGTTTTATTTTAACTCCATCACCTAAGTTGTAACTTTTTTTGTCTAGTGATTATCTCTAAATGGTCTTTAAATCCTCTGCATCTGTATTAATTTCCCTCATTTTATATTGTAACAAAGTGTGCACTAGGATTACAATCAGCAGCAACATTAGCATCATCCCTTTTGAGGGTGATATCCCTAAGCTTTACATTCCAAACTAAATTTTGGGCTTTCTCTACCATTTACAAAAGCTCTTTAGGCATCAAATACACTCTTCTGGAACATGACCAAGAGAAAACAGTCATTGTTTTCTTTGAAAAACAGATCCAAGTTACTTTTAAAATGCTGATTTTAAAAGGAAACATTACAGCTGCTGTGATCCATTTTTTTCCACATCCTACCTACAAAGCAGTTTCCTAGCTACACTTCAAACGAAGCCTGTCTGAAAGATTATGGCAAGGTAAAATGTTTGAGATTAAATAGATAACATTTAAGTGAATGTTAAAGACCAAGCTAGGAATGGTTGAAAAGCACCACTTTCATAAAGGTCGTGGTTCCAGTAATGAGATTTACAAAACTGCTGAGGTTAATAAAATTTGCCAGACCTCCAGCTAGACTCCCACTTTCCAAACTACCTACAAAACACCCAAACTTTACTGGAGAGCAGCACCTTGGAAGAATTCCACTTGTGTCTCTGGGTAGCAGCTTAGACTTCATAAATTGCCCGTTTCAGCTATTTTAGCACTCCTGCTGAAGACCTCAGCTGATCCAGAGGAACAGACAAATTTGCTAACCTCATCACATGACATAACAGCACAGTAATGATCCCAAATTTGTCCTCCTAGAAGAAACTATCTCTCATGGCAGGAGTGACTGGCAGGACACCTGTTTTGTGGCCTTATATCTGAAAAAGTAGCAGAAGCAAAACATGAGTCTGGCTCCTTAAGTACTGCAGCTTACACTCTGCCCTGGCTCGGGATGCAGGGCTCCCCATCCCATCTGATGGCCACAGACTGTGGGCTCCCATGTTGGTCCATTTCAGTGAGTAATTTCTATATTTTAGCATATAAATAATCATAGAATTATAGAGAGGCCTGGATTGGAAGGGATATTTAAAGGCCTTATAGTCTAACCCCCTGCAATGGGCAGGGAAATTTTCAGCTAGATCAGGATGCTCAGAGCCCTTTCTAAAGTGGCCTTGAATTTTTCCAGGGATTAGACAGCCAGCACCTCTCTGGGCAACCTGTAATATGTTGTACTCTGCAGCTGAAACTGTAAATTTACCCTATTGTGTGATTAACACTTTGTCACAGTAATTTCTTTTGATATCCATTGTGAATTAATTTTTTTTCCATGAACTATGTGATGCTCCTAAAGCCATTTTATTAGTATAGAAGTTCTCTAGATATTTTTAATCCTTCAAATTGTTTTGTGGCATTAGTAATATGTGGAATTGTAGCCTTGTATGCCTTTTCTTCTTAATTCTGAGCACACAGCCAAGCAATCAAAATATCTAGATGTAATTGCATGCATCACTCCCTGTGCTGCTTTGATCGAACATCTGATCAGTGTGCTAAAGTTTAAATAATTTGATTACCGTTTCTAGAAGTAAATAATTGAAATGGAAACAAGTAAAAATACCCCAAACTTCAACCAAAGACAAAAAGCAACATTAACTTCACTGCCTGAACATTCTACATGTCTGAATATATATCAATCACTGCATGTGCTCATCACTTTATGGACTAAATAACAATAGAATTCTCACTGTCATGGTGAACATTGTCTTTTTGAGGGCAGTTATTCAGGTAGATATAAACCATACTGAATCATAAATGAATTCTGGAACTTAACAAACTAATCTGAGACTACAATACAAAAGAATATCCACTAAATTTTTATTCTATCTTTTATGACATTGAGGGTTCCTGTACCAATTAACATGCAAGCCTATCTTGTAATGACTTAAGGCAGAAAGAAAAGGCAGTGCAGAAAGATAACACGGATTTTACTAAGCATGAAAGACTTTGAAGGAATTGTTTAAATGGTACTAAGAGTTTTTCTTGATTTTCAAATCTAAAAAAGCAGTTGTAAATCAATAAAGGTTTTTGACAGTAACAGTTGATTGTACATTAGGTTAAGTCAAATTCTTCATATTTTTATTCCTCAAGACAAAATCACTCTGAAAAAGAAGAATTAACTTATTCTGCATGATATAAGTTAACTAATGCTAGGTAAAGTAAAAAAACAACCAATTCAACGTAAGCTATTTTAAATGAAAATGTTCATTTAAAATCTCTATTTACTCAACATTTCAGCAAATTAATACATATGTATTATAATAGGGTACAATGCTTTAGGAAAATCAGTCATAATGGATGCATGTAGAGAGGAAAAATAACCAAATATATCCTAAATACATAAACTAGCTAACTACATATGCACACACACACACACACACACATGGATAATTCATGACATTCTCTGAATTAGAGACTACCATTCAGAAAAAAATCTCTCAGATTTTTAATTCATATTTCTATGAATAATTTAGTAGCAGCCATGGAAACAGTCCGAGTAGTAGGAGTTAAAGGGGAAGGCAGAGAGTGAAAAAAGAAATGGTTTCTCTGTGTGACCAACTCCACAGTGCAGCCCCATCCTGACTACAGGGTACTGTCATCTTCCTATCTCAACAGTGGAAAAACAGAATTGAAAAGGATTCAGAGGAAGGATACGAGGGTGAGAAAGCCCTGGACAGCTGCTGTGGAATGACTGATCAATAAACCTTATTGATCACAAGGTCTCTTCAGCCATGAAAAGAAACAGCAGGGGTGAGAATATGAGAAATCCTTCAAATCTCAGAAAGCACAGACAGTATGACCAGGAAAGTTTGTTTTTCATAATATGGGAACTAAAAGCCATCAAAACAGATTATCATCTGAAAAAATGCAAAATGGACAACAGCAAGTATCAAAATGATGGAATTTATTTCCTCAAAACAATTTGCATGTCAAAAATTTATCTTGCTTCAAAATGCAAGCATACTGATTCATACACAGCATAAAACTCAGAAAGGCAAGCTGGAGGTCATCTAAACCCAAAAGGGGCAATTTATTGGTAATTATAAATTATTAATTATCGATAGCCATAAATGGCTACAAGTTAATATATATTTGGTAAAATTATCTTCTACCCTTTGCTGTGTATCTATTGCTGTTGATGATGGCATCAATCATGATGGACAGCCATTCTTGTGGAAAGCATGGCTATGTGGTAACAGGTCTATTTGAAACAGGAACTTTGAATAAATTGGGCACTCTTACAGATAGATTGGACAGTATTCAGAGATGGATAAAGAAAATCCATTTAAATAATTGTCTGATTGAATTATGAATTAACATTTTCAGAAATACTGACGTATTTGCTAGCAAGCAATGCTCACACTCCTCAACTCTATATTTTCTGAAGACTCTCCAATTTTTATTCTCTTCAAATTCTAAAATTTAATGAAAAATAAATTTTCTACTGCTCCTGCTGGAACCAGGACTTAAAATTAGTATTTTGTTAACAAATTGACTCATGTTCACCTAGTTACAATCAGTACTTCGTACCCACTAGGTCAAACTTAAGTTGAGAACTCAAACCAACATCTGAATATCGAGAGTCATCTGTTCAGTGTCCTCTCAAAACATCTCTCAATGATTTTTAAGCAGTCTTGGGAACCTGGAGAGGTCCTAGCTGACTGAAAGCTGTCAAATTGTTCCAATTTTCAAGGGTGGTAACAAGGAGGAGACTAAAGGCCTGTAAGTCTTGCTTTAGTGTCTAGTAAAGTTATAGAGAAGATTATTCTGGGAGGTATTGAAAAACACCTGAAAGACAACACAGTCATTGGTCACAGAGAGCATGGCTTCATGAGGGGAAAGTTCTGCTTGTCAAAACTGATTTATGACAAGATAACCCATCTAGCTGATCAAGGGAAGCCAGTTGATGTAACCTTTTTGGGTTTCAGTAAAGATATCAACTGCGTCACACAGGATTCTTCTGGACAATATCTTGAGCACACAGCTGGATAAACACATCATGGGATGGGTGAGCACCTGGCTCACAGGTCAGGCACAAAGACTTATAGCGAATGGAGTGACATCAGACCTGTCCCTAGTAGGGTCATTCCACAGGGCTCCTCAGCCCTGTGCTCTTCAACACCTTCATAAATGACTTGAAGGCAAGACTGGAAGGCCCTGCAGAGAGACCTCAACAAACTAGAGGGCTGGACAACCACCAGTCACATGAAGTTCAGCAATGACCAGGCTGTATGGACAGACTGGGGAATAGGACACTGGAAAGCAGTGCCATGGAAAGGGACCTGATCAATGGCAAGCTGAACATGATCCAGCAGTGCCCTGGCAGCCAGGAGGGCCAACCCTGTCCTGGGGGGCATCAGGGACAGCATCACCAGCCAGGCAAGGGAGGGGATTGTCCTGCTCTGCTCTGAGCTGGGACAGCCTCACCTCAAGTGCTGGGGCAGTTTTGGGTGCCACAATGTAAACAAGACCTTTAATTATTAGAGAGTGTCCAAAGGAGGGCAACAAAGATGGTGAAGGGCCTTGAGGGGAAGCCGTGTGAGGAGTGACTGAGGTAACTTGGTCTGTTCAGCCTGGAGAAAATTGAGGGGAGACCTCACTGCAGTTACAACTCTTTGTGAGGGGAAGAGAAGGGGCAGGCACTGATCTCTTCTCTCTGGTGACAGTGACAGGACCTGGAGAGGGAATGGCCTGAAGTTGTGTTAGGGGAGGTTTAGGTTGGATATTAGAAAAAGATTCTTTCCCCAGAGGGTGTCTGGGCACTGGAACAGGCTCTCCAGGGAAGGGGTAATAGATTTTTGTAAATCTCTTCATAATCTCTTAATTATAACAGGTATATATTATTCTTATCTAATTTGATCCTCAGCTTCATAGAAACTAATTTTAAGCACATCTTTCATTATTCATTGTAAAATTGTGAGTATTTTTCCTATCTTGTTGAAGATGCCCCACCATTTACAAACAGATGATATTACAACAAAATAACAGACCAAACTATTTTAGGTACTCATATTTTCACTCTTTAATACTTCTACTATGTTTATCATGATCTATAATCACCCCTTTTTTACAAAGGCCTTGAAATAGGAAGTAACTTTTGGCACTTAGACAGATTTTGTAGAAAAAAGTCACTGTTGTCTTGTCATTCTTTTTCAAACATATGTACATATGCTAGGTAGGATAAAAATGACCCACTTAGTATTGTTTGTTTCATTTACTCCTTGTTATTATTAAGACAGTAAAATTTGGCAGCAGAATAAGGAGCTCTTGCTTCTTTTTGTATAGCGTAATGAGAGAAATAAAACCCTGGTGAAAGGGTAAAATGTTTTAATACTTTTGAAACTAAGAACCCTGCACTCATGCCAACATTTCCTGAGCCCAGAAGATGCATACAAGTTTGGATAATGAAACCACTACAAAACATCTTAAAATGGATTGAATCAGTCTCAAACTCAGCCAAAACACACTGCCTGGGTTTAATGATTTTTACCAAACAATGGTCAAAAGTATTCTTGGGAGACTCCTTCAAACAGAGAGGACAAGTGTTAGCATTAGGGTCCCATGTTAGCTTAAAAAACTTCCTATGCCATATGTCTGTGTGTGTGGAAGAAGGGGCTACAACTGGGGGAATCTCTTTGTTTATCCACTTAAGCAGAATACTTTCTCAGAATTGCAAATTTGGAGAGCAGCAATAGGACTTGGCTTGGAAACTTCACGCTTGCTTGGATTTCTCTGGAAACACTTATGCTACGCTTCTGAAAGAAAACCACCTACTTGGCCTAATGATTGATTTGGGCTAAGACTGGAAGCAGCAGTGAGGTTGATTTTTGGGCTGCACAGTGGAGCCACTGCCCGCTCTTGCATTTCCTCATGATGTTCTAATAAATCAATCCCTCCCAATATCTGATGCTGCTTAGAAGCCACAGAATGATGGTATTATGGAAGGTGCTCTAGTACACTGAATTTTTGAAAAGGTTTTCACTATTTAGGACACTAAAAGGGTAAAAGAAATTGAGAGCTCTTCAGAGGCATTCCCTTTCTCCTGAAGAGTTATTTTGGGAAAAAAAAAAAAACCAAACTGAAAGCATCAGTCTCTTTCCTACCAATTGACACTAAATATCAAATTATTTTTAAGACATACGGCAGTAAAATCAATCTGTGATGTTAGAAGCTGAATTTTTTTTTTTCCTGTAAATTGTGTATTAGAATTCTGAAAGGTTCCCACGTGAATCTGGCACCTTGTTAAGTTTAAGGAACAATATTTCACACTTGCTTTTTATTCTGGCAGCTCTAAGATGTTTCAGAGAGTAGTTTAATATTTCCATCACAGTAGCCAAAATATGTCTGATTTGCAGGATTAAACTGTTAGTTGGTTATCTCAGAGGATTATAATGATACTTATGAAAATGATCTCGCACAGAATGATTAGTGTGCCTGTCCATTATGCATCACTTGTTCCATCAAAGTGGCCTTAAAAATGTGCTTTTTATGCTCATTTCAACAAGATTCAAAGTTTCTTAATAGGGTAATGTTGCCATTTTAGAGAAATTCTTTATGTTGCTAAAGTTTCAGTCTTCATTAGTTGTACCAATTTTAGGAGAAAAAGATTATGAGGATGTATTATAAGCTTAAATAATGACAGAAATTCAAATGCTCTGAAGAAAAATCTTGATGTCACATTAGAGGAAAGGAATGTAATTAAAATATGTATCTAACTCTTAGTCCTCATTCTAGCTGATCTTCCTTTTACATGAATCATAAATTGCAAAGATACTTCTCAGAAAGAAAAGTGACAAAAGAAGATAAAGAAAAAATTTATGTCATTAATGGACTATAACTGCTGGATACAGAATGCTTGTGCTTTCTGAAAGAACCAGACTTACACACTGTCTCACCTGTTACTTTTATAGAAATATGAGACTTCCTTTCATTTCCACAACAAAATGTCCTTGAAGCTTTGCCTATGCTTTATATTAGAGTTATGGGATGCTGTTGCTGATAGTGGTATTCTCTATTCAGAATTAAGAGGATAATATCTGGATGAGTGTGTTAAGTGTCAATAACCCTTAATGCACACTCTTTATATAGGAGTTTATTTTTACTATTCTAAACCATGTCTCATTAAACTCCTAGCTACATTGAAATTTCAGCAATGGAGGCTGCCCACATCTCCTAGACAAGAGAAAAGATATAATTCCCTAGCATAAGATGACATTTTAGAGCCCCATTTAAATAAAGCTACATATGATGCATACTTATCCCAGTAGCATTAAGGGGAAAATTTTCAGTTTGTTACGTGAGCTGTAAGCAAACAATTCTTTAGGAAAAGTGATACATACATGTACTTAGTCCAACATAAATTAAACACTGCAGTTATATAACTTTCCCAGGAGTAATCTGTAGGATAATTTGCTTGACTTTACTTCAGGGATTTATAACTGTATCACAGGTGACTGACCATGCAACATAGAACAATCCAATGGAACTATGCAAGCAGTTTGCAATATGTGTAGTATATATAATATTATAAGGATTATGTCATTAACCATTCTATGTCATTTAGAAACCATAAAGGAATGGTTAATGACAAAATGAATGGAAACAGAAGAAAACCCTTCATTTCTGCTGTTGTTTTCAGTGATAAGGACAAAGCACTTACCTTCTATAGAGAGATAATCAAAGGCAGATTTTAAGAAAATGAAAATAAAAATCTGTGCAACTATGGAAACAATGTTATGCATGATCTATAAACTATTTATTCAATGGATAAAACGTCCAAATAAAAATTGGCCAGCTGCTTTCTTTCCACCCGTGCACTGATATGCATCTGTGTACATTGGTTATGTTCTAGTACACTTGGGATTTAAGAACAGCTCACTTGTACCAAAAATCTCTCAAGCAATGCATTTGAAGAGGCATACC
>VWZP01006729.1:2059044-2070769 GCA_013396995.1 Dicaeum eximium
CACCAATTTAACATCAAATGCTCTCTATGTCTCATGCTTGGAACAAATTCTTGTTTTCAAACAAACTTACTGCCTCTGTTCCTACCAGAAGCATGGCTAGAAGTCCCATTTCCATTCATGTCCATGCTGGACATGGATTAGCATACTTTTTTCTGGTGCTGGAAAACACTAACAGGTTCAAGTGTAGTCAGAACACAGGATTTTCTCTAGGTTCACTGCCAGTTGAAGTGAATTTTTATTTAAAGCTATCAAAACAAAATGAAACTTTTTAGATTTAGAGCCCTCAATACTTGCAACCCGTTATTTATCCTCCATGGCATGTCTAGTTTGATAAATGTGGACTTAACAGCTCCAGACAATGACATCAGCACTATGCCTACCTCTGTTATTCCTGGCTGGGCTTCAGTGGGAAGAACGGTAGTAAGCTTTTATTCTATACACAGCTTAGCGAAGATCACTGAAGTTTTAGGCTGTCCAGCCAAAGCAAAGACCTTTTGTTTTGGCCAGTCACACAAACTTAGTCCAGATTTAGCTACT
The DNA here is from genome assembly GCA_013396995.1 of Dicaeum eximium. Lineage (NCBI taxonomy): Eukaryota > Metazoa > Chordata > Aves > Passeriformes > Dicaeidae > Dicaeum > Dicaeum eximium. The sequence goes on from VWZP01006729.1 coordinate 2,059,582, forward strand.
TAGAGAACATACATAGCTATTTGAAGCACTATATTTGCATAATAATTAAAAACTTAGCTTTGTGAAAATTCAATTGCAGCTTGACGCGCTACTCATTAGAGTCTCTACATTGATGCCTAGGCACCCATTAAAATATTTTTCTCATCACACAACCACTGGATTTACACTTTCTTTATTTATAAGTGTTTGAAAACAATTGTCAGCAGCTTCAGAAGTCTCTTCATGATTCTAATGGAATTAACTTGTTTTATTTTCTCCAGGCCAAATGCACGCTGGCTGAACACACTCTTATATAATCTTTCAGTATTATTCTGAATTGCAAGCTGCCTTCTTTTGCCTTCTGTATGCAATCCACCCAGACTAAGGAATAGGGATTTTTCATCTGGATATTGGATTTGATCATTCTGATGCCATCACAGTGAGACTGAAAAAACTTCCACAGCTTTCAACACCCAGGTTGGAGGTAATGCCTACTTCAAAGAACATTTAATATTCTACTACTTTAAAGGACATTTATGTGTGAATTTATATTCTACAAACTGAGTCCTCTGGAAAGGCCCCACTTCCCTCTAGCTTAGTCTAGCCTAATGACATTCCCTCCTAATATCTGCTCTTGGTGACTCGCAGGAAGGAAAAGAGTCTTTTCTGTGTAAGTGTACCAGGAAGCCTATCACCCTACATGGTAGCTCCAGAAACTATAATTGAGGCTCTGATGCCTCCCAAAGCTCCTGAAGGATGGTGAAAATATCTAATATGCACACACTGTCCACAAACATATCCATGAATCAGAATTAAAACCTGCCTGCCTCCTGACCCCAGTTATTTTACCTTTCCAGCTGCTTTCAGGGACATTGTGGCTCCCTATCCCCTAGCACTTCAAACACTCTGGAAAAATAACTAGAATAAGGCTGTGGGGGCCCCTTGAAGGTTGAAAATACCATCTTACAAAATACTTGGGAGGGAGAAATAACATAGAAGAGGAAGTTAAGACCACAGCCTGGCTTGCTCATCCATGCTACAGAAAAAAAGAGCATTAATATGAAGGGATGAATTAATCAAAGTTGCTGCAGCATCTTTGCAAGATGGTAGATCAAACCCACGTAGATTTGTGAAAGTTTGGTGTTCATATCAGGCCCTCCATGTTGTGTGAATAACATGACATCTTCAGAGGCAACATAAGCTCTCACACTGAGATACAATGCAAAGCCCACAGCTCACATTCACATCACTCAAATACTGCTGTTTTAGTTATTTTCAACCTCAAAAAGGCAAATCTTCTGCCAAAAGTATGGCAAGAACAGAAAGTACTGTTATTATAAGCACTCATGAAAGGGCACAGCATGCTGTTGCCCACAGTATCCCTTGCAGACCTCTGTTTGGAGCAGTGCTTTGAAAAGTATCACTTTTCCATAGCCTAAGTAAAACTGTTCACTTCAGCTTATGGAATAGTAGGGGAGGGTTGACTTTTGCAGCCAGCATTGTAAATAGGCCATAACTAACATTAGTTAAACTCTGCCTTCAGTTCATGTGGCATATTATTTTATTCACCACCAATTCTTGTGGGCTGAATTGGGGTTCTGAAATAGAAAAGGGAGACAGTGTGGGAAATGCTCTTTTATTTCTTAAAAAAAAAGATTTCATAGATGAGCTAGTATTTCAGCATACCGTTTATCCTCTGCAATCTATGTCTAGGTTATTTTTAGAAGTCATCAGGGCAAGGATGTACAGGCCAAAACCTGATCTCAGCTGCATGAAAAAATAACTTCAGAGGCATGTGCCCATATTGTAGGCCTGATGCTTTACTACCAAATAGCCAACTGCTGAAAACATTACAGATTGCTGATTTACTGTTAGATGAACGAAATTCACATTCACAGGATATTTCTTCATGGTAATGATATTTGCACTGTCTGTTTCCTTACTGTGATTCATCTCCATTAATATCTGTATGTAGTAACAACAGAGAACTGGGGTTTGCAGCATCTTGTCCTGATAATATTGTCCTTTATTTGAGGAATAAGAAGAGAAATAAACTGAATAACATGCAATTTGGATCTGATGGTGCCTGTGGCAGAATTGGGAAATGTGTTTGCTGTATACTAATCCACTGCATTAATGAAAAAACTATCCCTTTTATTTAAAATCCAGTATTTATCCATATTTACTCAAAATAGTCCAGTGCACAGGGCAGTTAGCGATACACAGAAGCTTAAGGAACTTGTTAGCAGATCAGCTTAATGGCACAGTAAGTCAGTGTGCTTTGTTAGGAACTAATTTGAACTATAATATCTCTCTCCTTTAGGATTTAGAGATGACTGTTTACAGCCCCTGTTGTTTTAATTCAATTTGTCCATTTAAGTTCAGTTTCTTTACAGGGCCTGAGCCAGTCCCCGCCTAAAAACTTGGTTTTGCTGACCACCACTTTCTGCTGCTGCAGGGAGCAGCCAGTGAGAGCCAGGCACTAAAGATGTATACCCATTCCTAGGATTTGGAGAAAGCCCTGTCAGCCCTGAGATGAATGAGAACAACTGAATTTCTCCTGGAGTGTCCAGGATTCAGAAAACCATTGCATTACCTCAGGGCTGGAGGGTAATAAGGAGGAACATTTCATGTTGAATTTTCTGGTTTATATTATTTAGGCATGGAAAGCACACATAGTCTTCTTGATCCACACATTCCTAAATAATTCATGCAATTCTGAACGTACACTGTCAGAAGAATGCAGAGATGTTTGCGTCTTCAGAAATTATTTGGAAATCCTATAGAAAAGAACATTTAGTTAAACATAAATCAAATCTCAGGCTGGCTAAGAAGAAAAGTGTTCTAAAATGTACTAGTATGTGTTTTTATTAGGAAGGAAGGAACATTCTATTACTGTGCATATACAGACAATTCAAAACATATGCTCTGTACTCTGTGTTTTGGGGCAAAGTTTCATCAGTAACTCAAACTTACTCAACACTTAGTGACTTACTAAGGTGACTGACCAAAGGAAACCCATATGGTCTTCATGTAGTGTATAAGAAATAACTGAATATGGAAACATTTTTTTGCTGGCAAATAAGAATCATTGGTTGGTAAAGTTGCAGGATTAAGTTGCTTATGTAAAAAAATTCACTTGTGGATAAAACAAGATTTAGAAATATTCAGTTATTTTCTGAGCATCCATGGATCCACTGAGGAATGTAGGATGGAAGGGACCATGCTTCATAACACAATTGCTCATTCATATGATATAAACCCAAAATATTTCTGTCCATAGAAATCAACCTAAAATATCAGACCAACTCTGGTTTTGAATAAGCATATACCTGAATAGGCCACATGAGAAATACAGCTTTTGAGAACTCTGATTAGAAATTGAGACTAATTTTTAAGTTTCGGTCTGGTTCATTTACTTGCAATACAGAAGAAGGGAAAGAATAATGCTCTAAGCAAGTGGAGATTGTTAAAAAGTCCTTAAAAGTTCTTTTAAATGTTTTTAAAATGCTTAGAGACAATTTTATAGAATAATTTTTACAGCTTAAACCAGTTTGTATTTGTAACAACTTGGCAAAGCAGAGCAGTCCAAAGGTCTGTTAGTCTCAATTAAATGTTTAATAACTGGGCATAGTGTACAAGTGAGTGACATCCTGGAGACACAGCTTAATAATTCACTTCTTTAGCTTCAGTGGAGGCTGTATTAGTCCAAACTGCTTGAGTTAAGAGATATCAGAGATTTTTGTGGCATTAATATTGTAACCATTTCCACTGCAATCATGGGGTGAGAAGTCAAGGTGAAGTCTCTGATAGCTGGTTCTGTGTCTGTCTGAGAGTTTCATGTAGGAAGTTGGGTTTGCTTCTTTACTCATTCTGTTGCTATTTGTCTTAGTCCAGGAAGGATGTTAAGGTAAAAAAGGCCAATATATGTGCCTGACCTAATTTCAGACACTGATAGTATAAACCAAAATGATGCTACTTTTCACCTAACTACCAGTTATGAGCAACTCTGTTAGAAATCTCTACCACGACTCAATCGTTATCTCATTCACCTTCACAGTAAATAAAGAATTTGAGTAAAACCCTTTTCTTTCCACGGCCTTTAGTTAAGCAATGTTTTAAACCATTTTCTCATCTTCTGAAGCAAATAAGAGGTGTGGTTCTGATGTCAGTCGGACATGAGGGTGAAATCACACCTGAATGTTTTACAGTAGAAGGTTGGACTCAATATTGGTAAACATTAATAAGCCTGAAGCAGCAGCAATACCTGAAATTGCTAGCTTGGAAACAATAGCAGAGAACTGATATGTGTGATAAGAATCTTTGATATGTTCAGCTACTTCCTGCAAAGAGGAATCTCTTAGAAGATATTGTCTCTTATGCTCAATTACATTATCATATTGTACTAGTAGCTTTATTTGTGTGCCTGTTTTTGCTGAGCTTTTCACTGGTAAGGTCTGCCTTCAGACCTTACAAGTTTCTGAGCCTAATAGCAGAGCCTGTGGGAGTGAAGCATTACTCATAGCAGAAAAAATCAAGTTTTAGAATGGCAAGCTTACTGTAAAAACACAAGCCCATGCAGCAAGATGCATCCAGTGCTACTTAGGAAGCAGGACCAGGAAATAGACTGGATTATATGGCATTACTGGATTGTAGAGTAAGATGAACGTGATGTGAAACAGGACATTGTAAGAATGTAAAATTCATTAGGTTTAGATGGAAAGTCATGGGAGGTTGTTTAACTTATTTGCATGTTAAGGACTGGGGAACATCTAAGCTGCTTTTGTTTCTCTATAGTGAATGAGAACTCAGCTTCCCTGTTTAGTGCCTTGACTCACAGGTCAAGAAAGTTAGAAGTTACTTTGGCCATGTTTTTTAAGAATGACCTTTGATTTAGATACTGTACCTCAGGAGAGAGCCCTGGGCTGAGTCTCAAGGGAATAACATGAGATCATGAGTAATGAAGTAACACTCAAAAGAGGAGAGGCTTCAGATATAAAAACGAAATTAACTTTTCCCAACATCTGATTCTGGACATTTCCTAAATGAACGTATGAGAAAACAGAATTGTTCAGTGACATTTTCTAATCCAACCTTCTCTTTTAGAATTTAAATTCTTCTCCATGGGTTGTTGCAATATGATGCTGATGACTATGCTTTGCAGGTGGTCAGCACAGAAGATCTGGCAGTCCTTCAGCAATTCATAGTACATGATCTATGTTTTATATCCCATTACAAGCTTTTTATCTCTGCAAGCTATCCATAAATCAGTCATGATGCTTATTAATTTTCTTGCTATGCGTGATTGCTCAAGAGATTGTATTTATAACCATTCTTTGGACTTCAGGGATTTGGCAACTACTACTTTAGGAACTCATCCGATTATCAACTTTAAGGATTTGATTGGTAGAACAATTGCTTAAATCCCACAGAGAAGTTTTTATTGCAACTGAATGAGAGAAATATTTTAATGCTTTTGTTGAATGAAAGATTGATAGGTATTCCTCTCTTGGAGAGAAGGGTGGGCCTGGAATATGCAGGCCAAGGATTTTGGGCATCAATCACAATAAATGATCCCAAATAGTTGACTACATTTACAGCTGTTCTTAATCAAAAACCCAGAAAAATCTAAGCATATTATTCCAGTACCAGTGTTGTTGCCAGCATATCTGTTTGTGTAGAGAGGTTGGTATACATATAAGTTTGAGCAGACGGATGTAATTCCCTTGGAAATGTATCTACTAGAATCATCTCTCTTAGCTTAGACATATGAATTTCCCTTTATGGACAGTGGAGAAAAATAGGCAGCTCAGTAAAGTGACACTAAGAGACGTTTCCTCCTAAGAGACACTTCTTAAAACAGGTAATATAAATACGTTTTTGTATTTTCATTTTATCTTAGGTTGACTTAAAGGGTTAGATTATGCTAATGCTTCCTCACACAAGCACACAATGGCAAATCAAATAATTGACCACATTAAGTGACCACCTTTACAACACACTACCAATTTAAACTTCTCCATTCAAGCTGAACATTCAAATCTGTCTCTCTGCATTTCACAGATCAAGGGAGGAGGAAATTTAGTCCAGGGAGCAGGGGTAGCCAGGAAATGTGGCAATTTCTGATATGTTATGAGGTCATGAGATCCATGCCAGAAGCCCAAGTGCACCTAAGGTGTTTGTTACAGTGAAGCAAAAGGATATTTCTATATCTTACTTTCTATAAAGACCTGAGATTTGCAAATATTTGGGGTCTGGTTGAAGACAAGGATTGTAGATGCATCAGAAGGACATTGAAGTAAACTCTTGCAGTAGTACAAAGCAAAACAGTAACAAAGGGAGGTATGCAAATATTTCAGATAACCTTTTCAGCACTGGTTTTCCCAGTCTTAGCCTGCAAAACTTATCCTGTAAGACCACATTTTCATGGCTCTGAATGCAAATAATATTAAAAAGAGGAAGCTCATAAAAACTTCTTTGAAAGGATACATTTCAGTACTAATCTTTTACTTGATCATCTAACAATGACAAGATACTGTCTATAGGGTTTCTGTCCTGTACTCATTTCTGAAATAGAAACAGGAAGCTTAGCAACCAAATAGAACCTGAAAGCAATGCTAAAAGTTAATTTTTTGTTTGTCAGGTTATGTCTGTAAGAAAACATTACTAAAATATTTCCAGTAAAAGAGATGTAAGTGAAGGGGTGGAGAAGAGAGAAACTTTATTTTCTGGGGAGAAGAGAGATTCATCTTGTTTGCAACTTACAGAACACAGCAGTGGATGGATCAAAGTTTATGTGCTTCACAATGCAGTAGCTTTGAGGATTTATTACCCCACATTTTATCTGCCATACATTTTATTCCCATGCATTTGTGAGTGCAGTGTGGCCAGCAGGTCAAGGGAGGTATTCTGCCCTTCTTGCTCTGATCTGGTAAGACACCAACTGGAGTACTGCACCCAGCTCTGATACTTCCAGCACGAGAAGGACATGAACCTGCTGGAGCAGGTCCATGGGAGTTTCATAAAGATGACCTGAGGGATGGAACACCTTTCCTGTGAAGACCAGAGGGAGAACTGGGACTGTTCAGCCTGGAGAAGAGAAGTTCTGGGCACATTTTATTGTGGCCTTTCATTACTTTGAGGGGGCTTAAAAGAAAGATGGAGACTGACATTTTAACAGGACCTATAGCAACAGGAATAGAGGCAGTATTTTTAAACTAAAAGAGGGCAAAATTAGTCTAGACAGAAGGAAAAAAAATTTTTATTATTAGGATATTGAAACACTGGAACAGTTTGCCTAGAGAGCTGGTAGATGCCCCATCCCTAGAAACATTCAAAGTAAGCTTGGACATGAATTTGAGCAACATGATATAGTTGGTGTTGGCCCTGCTCATTGGAGGAAGGTTGGACTAGATGGCCTTTAAAGGTCCCTTGCAATACAATCTGTTCTGTGAATGTATGTTTGTTTGTGGTTTTTTGTTTTTGGTTTTTTTTTTTTTTAAGGCGCTTTCTACTCTCCTTTGAGGGCCAAATGTGAGACATCTGTGACAGAGTAGTGGAAGTCGTTCCTCAGTTGGTAGCAGAGTTGCTTTGTCTTTTGGCAGTTCTGTCTGAAAAGTCATTGTGCTGTATTGTGGTTATTTACTTTCACTTTCATCATTACTGTGAGGGGGTTTTGTGCATAAGAAGAAGACAGTGCAATTGTAAGATCGGGAGATAGTTTTGTTGGATTTCTTAATTGCTTAAGCATAAACTGAACTGTATGTTTCAGCTATCCACCTTTTCCACTACATTATTTTGAGTTTTGTAATCAGCTCAGCCTGTCACCAAGTCAAAAGAATCAGAATGTGAGATTCAGCAGTAGATCTAAAAATTGCAAGTAACGACTGAAAGGCTGCAATGGAAATCTTTCTGGGCTAGTATTTTAATATCTTGTTAATGTGGAAAACCTTGCCGTAAAAAAAAAATTCAAGCAACAGTACTTTGCTATGCTAGATTAAAATATATCTTTCAAAACATTTTCTTAAGGGCCTACATACATAGTCTGTCTTGACATTTAAAGTGTGTAATCTTTTCATATTTTGTATATTTCAATATGCCTTTAATTTTTTAATTATTCATACCACTAACATCCAAAGTACAGTGTTTTCAATGGCTTTTCTGAATTGCAATATTGGATATGCAATCAGAGAAGGATTTTAGGCAAAACTGATCAATTTCAAAGTTTTTAACTTAATAGCAAATCTGTTCTAAAACATCCCTATGAGCAATGTAAACCTGTCTCCATGCCTTTTTCATACAGACAATAGTGCAAACACATCCAGATTACGAAGGATTAATGCCAAGGACTGACAAAAGTTTCAAAAAATTATAAACTAGGCAGTTCTCAAGACAGTGCACAATTTTTAACCTAAATCAGAACAGATTAAGGTCACCATACTGCTTACACATTCTAAATGGAAAACACAAATCAGATGGAAAATATTTTTCTTAGGGAAGGTTCATTCCAATTTTAAGAAAGACTTGAATGATCTCAAATTTCCAGTGGATGAGTCGCTGACATTGATAGAACAGCTGATGTAAATGTTAATTTTATACCAGATTTCTGAGAACATTTGAGACCTATTATTTTGGAGACTTTTGTACATTTATGATGATGTCAGATGGCGCTCAGAGCATAGGCCTGCTCTTTTCCTGGCTATTTTTAAAAAAGCATATAGTTAAATTAACTTTAGAATTTCCAGTGATTTCAGTGGAACAGGATGAGACAGCTAGGCTGAAAAAAATCAATTGCAATTAAAAAAAAGTTGGTAAAGCAAGAAAAGAATCATAGGCAAATGGCCTATCATAGCAAGATTCCTTTATGGAAAACTGCCTAATATAGTCCAGTGCATTATATGAAAAATAATTAAGAGACAATCTACTTGTAAATAACAGGGACTGAGCTAGAAGACTGGCAGTGTCCAGAACTGAGTGATGTATAAATATCCTACCCCTTCTTTAGTACTGACAAACGCTGCAGCATAGGGATGATAAGATCAAGAAAATGACCTTCTAATCCATGTTTTCCCAGTTATTAGGTGCTTGATCCACACAAACAGACTGATACAGACATGCAAGGTAAAAAACCTATAAACTAGGCAGTAGTAACTCTGGGGTAACTCCTTCCCACTGCCTCTGTCTGCCAGCTGTTTGCTCTCCTTGCTGGAAGCTATCATTCCCACAGCAGGGTCAGTGGAAGGAATTGCCTCATTTGCTTCAGCCAGATACAGAATCAACTACTTTATTTTACAAGGTCTTCAGAAGCAAATTCAACTTAGGAAATGAGTTTTTCACTGACGTGGATGGGAATCGCTAAAAATGTCATCTCTGGGTTCATCTGCGAAGGGGCTTGTTTCCAGCAGAAATGTGATTTAAAAAAACTTCTTAAGGTTCAGAGCATGGGCATAACATAATGTGGCTTTTTCTGCAGTGACATTTGAGAGTGATCTTACTGGCAGCATCAGTCTCAGCAGGCATGCGCTGTGAGAACCAGCGTAAAATGGCAATAAAAAAATCCTAAAAATCAGAGCCTTTTCTTTGTGGCTTTTCTAAATATTTTCAAATCTTATTTCTTTTGGCTTTTTTTCCCATTAGGAAAGGACAAACAATCTTTCAGAATATGTGAACCAAAAAAGGCACATAATGTAATAAAACCACTTCTTCAACTGAATAATACACAATCGGGCATCAAATAGTGCAGTGCTTGCACTAAGTTTGTTACTTCTATGATTAATTGTTTCTAGAAATATACTAGAACAATTATGAATTGTAACCTGTTATTTAGATTTATTAATAATTGCAATTTTCATGTAATTGTGCTACCAATATTCCTGATAATAAATATATCTAGCATAATAAATTCCTGATCTTTAAAATGATCATTCAAGAGAAGACTCATGTCTAGAGAATTAATATTTGCATAAGGAGCAATACAATTTTATACCTACAAAGAGTAGACAGGAAAAAAAACCCCATTGTATGTATAAACCACGGGAGTGGTAGGACTCACAGCTCCTCACTCTAATATTTCCATGCTTTGACAGGCCATTTGTTTATACCTTTTTGAGTAGGTTTGGCCAATAGTGTTGCAACTGTTTGGCAGTAAAAACATTCCCAGTCTTGGGGGATTTAAATTTTTATTTCTCATTTCTGCTTTTAGAAATCAAGTCGTTTTTCCTTTTGCTGATCTGTAAAATAAGAATTATAATTTATAAATTCCAGACACTTTTAAACATTATTTAAAGTGTACAGCATGTTGAAAACATGGACATTTTCTAGGCAGTATTCATGTTATTTCCAGAAAATCCCAGATCCAAGCCCCTCAATGATCAGGATCCTGCTGCTAAAAAAGCCTTGATGTACATGATGGGTTCTTGATGGGTACTTGAAACATGGTATATTTAAAAGGGTAGGAGAAGAGTTCAGGTGTGCAGTCTCTGTTAGAGATTTATATTTTTCCAGGTGTTCCTTGAGGACTGATGCAGAGCAGTGGTCTTAATCCATGCAGTAATCTGCATGGGATCTAGAGATCTGCACTAACAAGTGCTGTTACTGTATTTGCAAAGTTCGTGATAAATGTCTTTATAAAACAGAAAGATTTTCCCCTTAAGTGAAAATCTGGAAGCTTGTAAAACTACTGAATTTGCAATGTAATGAAATAATTTCTCCAAACTTTATAAATCTATCAACAAAACTATACCATGTAGTAGGAAGTACCAAACCCTAATTTTCAGTGCCCTCTTAAGTTTCGCTATCTTTAAAAATTCAAATCAGTGGAAAATGTGAGTGGAATTAGCATCAGAGTATGCCTAATTCATAATTACCTACTTTGTGCACAGTAACAATTTACAAGCCCTCTATTCACTGGCAGTTTGAAAAGAACTTTCAGATGGGATATTTGGTGAATTTCAACTACACTAGAAATGCCTTGGAGGGCCAGTTACATATTGTGGTATTTACACAGACAGCAAAGATTTAGCTGTTTAGACAAGGAAAACTAAGGCCATCTGACTATTCAGAGTATTTAGGAAGAGTTCTGTTTATTTCAACCTAGAATTTTGCCAAGAATAGATGTCCCAGTTACAAAAAGTGTTACCCCGTCTGATAATCCAAACTTCACATTTATTGTGTCCAAAAATTGAAGTCTTATAATATTTTTTCTTTTTTT
>VWZP01006729.1:2070797-2123975 GCA_013396995.1 Dicaeum eximium
TTTTTTTTTTTTTTTTTTTTTTTGTAACACACACTATGTTATAGATAGAACAATACTGAAGAAAATCCTGCACTGTCATTTTTGCTATAGCTTACATGAAGAGAAATTTATATATATTAATAGAGTTCAGAACAAATTCAGGTAGTGTAAACCCTGGAAAATAAATAGGCTTTGATTTTTTCTGGACTGTTTTCATAATGATCTGAGTAATCCATCTTCTAAACTATGTGGATGAGTTACATTTGAGTTTCAGAAGAGTCATCAGACTTGCTTGGGTTTGCCAGTAAATAAACTGCTAAGTTAATAAGCTGTTAAATCAATGAATTTTTGCCAAAAAAAAAAAAAAAGAAAAAAAGGAAAGAAAAAAATGAAAGAAACCAAAGTAAAAAGTCAGCCAGGTGTTAATTATTAATACACAAATATTGCATTAAAAATACAGCATTTCCATTGCAAAGTTTTCAGGCAGAAAACCATGCCTTTATTAGAGGTCACATGATTTCATCATCAATGTAGCTCAGTAAAGTGAGAGATGGGTCATTACTACTTTTATAATGGTAATCTGACCCTAAATCCTTAAAAATTGAGGGGAATATAATCTGAACAGTGATATAATCAAACCTGAGTCCTTCACAGCCATCTATTTTGTCCTTGAGATTGCATGCTAGATACCTCTGTGTGCCTGCTTTTCCAAGGAAAGCCTTCTTTCACAATAGGAGCAGGTGTGACTTCAGTTGCATTGTTATAAAAATACTAAATAGAAATATATAGACCACATCCCATTGTAGGTTAAGGGAAGGGTGCTATGAATCACACAATCTGTGATATCCAGGCATTTTGGACTATATAGATGTTGACTGAATGTATTTCTTGATTCTTAGTAATCAATATATTAAGTGTTCTTTTCTGTGTTATGAAGTAGACAAGAACCACAATTATCCACGTGTCACACAGTACAGATTTTCTTCTTCAGCTGGAAGAATATCACTTAAGTTGATAAGTATATTTATTTTCTCAAAAGTCACATCAAGAAGACACTTAACAATTTGAAATGTGCTGTTTCCATTAATATTGCTTTCAGAATACGTTTGCTAATATCAGGGATTAAACACTGAGAAGAATATAGAATTTGGTTCCCTGTGTTCCAGCAGCCTGTACTACTCCATGAGGTTTTCTTATCTTTGGCTGTTACAGTGGGAGCTCCCCCTTCATAAATATAAAATTTCCCAGAAAAGGAGTGAGAAAGATGGAGAGATACAGCCAAAATGAACTACTTTTATTTTAGCTAAGTATATTCGGAAAGTATTTTGTGGTATTTTCTTGGCCGTATTAAATCATCCAATACATTTTATTGACACTGAATGTTATCCATAAGATCAGTATAGCTGCACTTTCAACAGAAATACTTTCAGTTTTTGCAGCTGAGGATCAATGGTCATGATCAATTAGCAGGGAATTAGCATACTAATTAGTATATTAACAGATGCTCTCAGTAGTACTGAACTAGGGATTCATAACAAAATAAAATGTTATGTAGGTTGATAGATGGTCTATACTGTCCCTTTGTTTCTTTTACTCCCACTGGTGTTTGCCCATAGCCACCTGCAGAATCTGCTGTCTTTGGCTTTTTGTCATGTAACTGTCATGTCCTTATTTACCTAGTGTGACTATTCTGTTGTTTTACTCTTCCCTTTTTAATTCACTATATCTTCATGCACTGTCCTCTGAACTGTTTTCCTGTATATTCTTCATGATCAGCAGTGAAAACACAATACATGAAAACACAAGGACATATCATGCTTTTAATACGCACTCCACTTAGGAGCAACACTCCACCCCTTAGGTTTGCAACACTGGCAAAGATTTTATTTTTCTGCAGACCAATGAACAGAGAAAGGTGTCACTGGGAACTGCATAGCACCAAGGAGATTCTTGGATGGATGAAGACCACAACAATTTACCAGAAATAAGTAGGTTATGGCTCCTTCTTCTATCAATGGCATTTCTGGCAAGTCATTTCATCGTTCTGCACTGTGGTTTCTTCACAAATTCAGTGAAATAAAGGCTTCATCTTTGAAGAACTGTGTGGTCAATGGAGTTAGCAAATTATATCTTCAGAAAGATATAATAACAATTTAATTTTAAAAAATGGTGAGATAACATTAGCACTATCTTTTCATGTTAATGTTCAGAAATATTGGTATTTGAAATCACAAGGCAAATTCTACAGCAGAAACTCCAAATGAGGAAACAGCTACTCATGAGGAGTTCAGACTGCCTCAGTATTCTTTCTATTCTTCAATTTCCCAGCTATCATTTAGAAGACTGAAGAAAACAGATTTCAGAATCGTAGAATAATTAAGGTTAGAAAAGATCTCCAAATTCATGGAGACCAAACACTGCCATGTCAACCAAACACTGCCATGTCAACTAAGAGCCACATCCAGTCATTTCTTGAATATGTCCAGGGCTGGTGACTCCACCACTTCCATGGTCAGTTCATTCCAATACTTGACCACCCTTTCAGTGAAGAAATTCCTCCTGATGTCTAACTTAAACCTCCCCTGGTACAGCTTAAGGCCAGTTTGTCTCATTCTGTTACTTCTTGCCTGGGAGAGACGCTGACCCCCACCTGGCTACAGCCTCCTCCTTTCAGAGAACTGTAGAGAGTGATGAGGTGTCCCCAGAGCCTCCTTTATGTTTATGCTAAACATCCCCAGCTCCCTCAGCTGCTCCTAACAGGAGTTGTGCTCCAGACCCTCCACCAGCTCCATTGCCCTTCTCTAGACTCATCCAGCACCCCAAAGTCTTTCACGTAGTGAGGGGCCCAGAACTGGACACAGGACTTGAGCTGTGGCCTCACCAGTGCCCAGTACAGGGGACAATCACTGCCTGGTCCTGCTGGCCACACTATTGCTGATACAGGCCAGGATGTCATTGGCTTTCTTGGCCACCTGGGCACACACTGGATCATGTTCAACCATCTGTCAAACAAGACCCCCAGGTCCCTTTCTGCCTGGCTGCTGTCCAGCCACTCTGTCCCCAACCTGTAGCACTCCATGGGCACGTTGAGATCTAAGTGCAGGACCCGGCACCTGGCCTTGCTGAACCTCAAACAAATGGCCTTGGCCCATGGATCCAGCCTGTCTAGATCCCTCTGCAGAGCCTTACTGCCCTCTAAGACATCAACACTCCCTCCTAACTAGGTGTTATCTGTGAACTTATGGAGGGTGCAGTTGGTCCCCTCATCCAGATCATCAATTAAACAGGACTGAGCCCTGGAAAATCCCACTAGTGACTGGCTGCCAGCTGGATGCAACACCATTCACCACCATGAATTTTGTACCCATCTGTTCCTAAACCAATCCTAGGAGCTGTAGAATTTAACCCTAAGAGAAAGGAATATGGCCTCTTCTAGTTTCATAACTTTTCAAGGCAATAAAACCAATGGAAGAATTCTTCCTAGTGTTTTTGTATTAAGATCATAAATTCTGTTTGAACTAAAAGTGCAGCTTGAAGTTACTCTTGTAACTCTGTCCATATTTAAACAGCTCATATAATAAATAAATCCCTATACACTGAAATAAATCTCACAAGTCAGAGTCCCAGAGTGGCAAGGACTCAGTAAGGAGTAAGAAAGTTAAGAAACTTAAGAAACAAATATATGGGTAAGATCTAATTGCCAAAGTATTACAGTAAAAAAGCTATCAAATTCTGTCTTCTTCTGTCTTCTGAGATAGGACCAGAGTTGAATTAATCTGTTAACTGACCTAAAAAACCCCATGAAATTCTTAATGTCATAAATTTGTAAGGGTTTACACAATTTTATTATCTCACCCACTTCTTGTCAATCTATGTGCAGTCTTTCTGATTTTCCTATTACACATCTTGGAAACATTTTAGAACTTAGGATAAACAGTTAAGAACCTTGAGGGATTAATATAGGGTCGCTGATAAAAAATAGGATGAAATTCTAGCTTTCAGCATAGTTGAATTCCCCTGAAACTGCTCTGAGAGTTTAAAGTGTCTCATTATTCTGCTGTGTCATTTTTGTTTGTTTTTCCTCTTCTGAGCTTTGGCCAGGTCCTGAAGCAGAACAAGCTTTTGTGGAACATAGTTTATGTTTATGACATATTTTATAAGGTGTAGTGAAGTGCATTATAATTATATGATTTGTCAAGTGAAAACTTTCAAAGCATGTTATTCTTGCCTGTTATTTCAAGTTCTGCAATTTAGACCATATGTGACCTAATAGCAGGGATTTGAGCATAAATATCCACTTACTGTAGCCTATTTCTAATTAGTTTTGAGATGTGTTGAAATTTTCAAGAACATCACCATGCCCTTCAGAGGTATAAAACAGGAAACATTGCTTGCAAAAGAAAATATCCAGCTTGCAAAAACAAACACCCCAAACATTTAAAAACACCCTGAAAACAAACAAACAAACAAACAAACAAACAAACAAATAAACAAACAAACAAACAAACCCAACAAAAAAACAACACCCCCCCCAAAGAAACCCCACAGAGATTCCACCTCTACAGCTTTCCTTTCAATATCGAGATATGGTGAAGAGTTTTCTGAAAGATGAATCTTCCATGTCTATAAGAACGGCATTTAAAAGGTAGAGGAAAAGAATCCTGTAAAAACAATGTTGATCAACAGCACATGTACAATGCCAGAAAATTGTTTTTAGGCCCATGGGTTTGCATAAGTGGAGATCTATTAAAGATACCAATATCCTGACCACAGATGAATATATGCTCTGAAAGGGAAACCTTGCTCTCCAGTAAGGCTTTCCTATTCTCCTTCAGGATTTGAATGCTCTGTATTAAGCACACCTCTAGAGCATACATAAAGTGTTTGGGTTTTTCAGCTGAATTTGGGATAGAAAATTCCCATGTTTTTAGATAATCTTAAAAATATTCTCAGATTCTTAGATAATCTTAGAAATATTCTTAGATTGGCTTGAGCAGCTTAGGTTGTAGCAACATCATGTTCCCTGGCAATCTTCTTGGATGACTGCACATACATGAACATTTCAATCTTTATTTTCTTTCCTTTCATCCTTTGGAATAAATATGCTTCATATCTAAAACCTGAAGAATTAAAGATAAAGCAAAATGGAAATTTCAGAGTTTTACAATAAACCATTGGTAAGTTTTGCTGTTGGAGGGAGATGGCAATGAGGTATGAGAAGTTGTGTCTCTCAGAGATCTCTCCTGACCTAATTCTATTGTGGTGCACTAGCTTGTTTGGAATTTGATTTTCTCAGAGAAATCTTGGGGGTTTCCAGACAAGTCAAATTTTTTGTAATATTCCCCTCTCAAAGACACGATTAAAATGGCTTCTTCAAGACTGCTACAAGGCTTGAAGAAAAACCAAACCATAAATATAATACTTATGCAGCCTAATTCCTAGGATATTATGTAAGAAAGATAATCTGACTGATAACATGACACCATTAATTATAAAAATGAGGCTCACAAATTAGGTAAAATCACAGATGATAATTAGGGGGTCTGAGTACAGGAAAGTCTGAATCAGATGGGTAAACTGTGCCAAGGAGAAGAATTCCAGAGATTCCTCTGTGCTCAATATTTTTTATCAGGCAGCTCTAGGCACTTGCAGTTCAAAGCGAATTTGTCTTTTTGAGGCAACTTTGTGGGATGGAGATGTCCCATTTTGGAACATCTCTTGGTGTTCTTTGGTCTGTGTTTCTGACATGGACTTGTGAAAAAAGGTTTTGAAGTGATCACAAGTATTATTGATATAGATTATACTATTAGTGTTTCTTCTTCTCTCTCTTGAGATACTATCCAGAATTTTTAAAACTAATCTGTAGCATAAGTAGGTCAAAAGATGAAGCAAGGATATTTCCATTAAGTTTTTCTGAAACAATGGATTCAAGCAGGTTTTCTCAGTAGGAGACATTTGTATTTCTCTTATGCAATACTATATCTTACTAATATTTTATAAAGTACAGGTTCTATAAATGCAGTAGGAACTGGAAAACAAGAAGCAGCATCTTTTGTCAAAATTCCAAGCCTTTTTAAATACAATTCAACACTTGACTGAGAATACTTCTCATTGAGCTTTTTTTAATGTACTCCAGTACTCATTTCAGTGCTCCTTTGCATATTCTGCACCTTTTTTTTTTTTCCACCTACCTTTCTCAAAACCATAAGGAACGGGAAATGAGCAATTATATGCTATAGTAATGTAGTTGACATTCATTCTTAAAACAAATTACAGCAATCATAATGGATTTATTCTCTCACTGTTATTCAAATAAATTTTATGTTGTTAACCCAACAATCAAAGCCAGTTTTTTGTCTTAAGGTTAGTAAGAATGACCATGCAAGAATGCAGCTTGTGGGAGTCTGTGTAATGTCTTATGATGGTATGTACTTTTTCTTGATTTATCTTTCAGTTTCTTGTCATTTGCCTTTGCAAGGCTGGCAGCAAATGTGGTGGAATTACAGTGCAATACAAAACTAGTGGTGAAGTGTGAAGCAACAGTTTTTCAGGTAAAAAAATTCTAGTTAAATCGGTAGATTTCTCACTGAAAATTTTACTTTTTTTTATCTTGATTTTTCAGTAAAAAATTGTTTTTTTTGAGGTCAAAGTAATTACACTGCATGACCTGACATACAGAAGAGTTAATGCAGTAAACAACACAGCAAAACAAGCCTTTCCAAAAACTCTTAACAAGGTCTTTTATTGGGCTATGGGTAGTAATAACTTTACTGTGGAAACAGCTGACTTAGCAGTTGCAAAATACATTCACACATTCTTTTACTTGAAATGAGCTAGGTGGCCAGAATGCATTTTGTGTTTCTCTTAAGCTTGCCCAATGTCTGGCCTCAGCCTCATAAAACAGGCAACAACAATAGTGAAAACAGGAATGAAACATGGGGTGATTGAATTAGCAGATGGAGAGTCTCAGAACTTCCTCTATGTAGCATGAAGTGGGGAAATAAAAAGTTTAAATGCAAAATGGAAACAAAAGAGGACTGGAAAAAATTCTGCCCATTTAATGAAGGAATGAAAACTTTCCTTAAAAATATTGCACAAGACTTTTGAGCAGATGACTTGCTTTTGCTCTCTGGAGACTATTCTGAAGTGGAATCTCATGAAATTTTAATTGGATGCATCATTTTCTCAAAATGCAAAGGGGTTTTTAATTTTAATTTCTAAATTCTAAACAAAACTATCATCACAGTTCATAAGGCAATGGTCCTCTACTTTAAAAATGTTATATTAAAATATTGAAGTGCTACTCTGGCTATTATTTGTAATTGTGTAGGCCACTGAAATCTTTTGTAATAAAATGATGATGGTTATATCTGTTCAGTTGAATAAACAGTGCCAGGAAATACTCACAGTTACTGATTGTCTATATAACTAAATTATGAGAAAGGCTCATGGCGCATTTTTGATCCACAATAGCCAGTTCACTTTCTGACAGCTCCTGGTGAGGCTCAGGGACCAGACAGACCAAGGATCATTCCAAACAGGTTGTTTGTGTCCAGCTGCATAATTTCTCATCGGCAGTTTTGGACACGGGCGGTTGAATGCCAGCTGGCCCCATTGCCAAAAGAACAATCCCAAGCATCTTTAATTTACTGCTATTGACATAGCAATTCTCTCTATCCAGTACTTTTTGCCTATGAGATGAGTCCAAGACCAGCTGTTACCACAGGGATGATAGAAAGCAGTAGTTTTACAGATTTGCCTTCTTGCTTTCATCCAGGTCCCCTAAGTGGAGTTTTCTGCTCCTACTCACACCAGTCTTGAGATTTCAGAGCTTTCCCACTTCAGGACTGAAATTTGATTAAAAACTGTTTAAAATTGCTTATTTGTGACTAGCAGCCAGTACAAAGCAGTGCTACAATGATTTCCTTCTTGGAGAATACTGCAAATGCTATTGCACCAGCTATATCCTTTCAATAAAAAGCTCTGTTAAGAAATGGACAAAACATTCAAACTTAATATACCCTCACAAAACAGGCTACACATTTGTTGACAATCAGTCAATTTTGTATGTTCAGACACAAACTGAATGAAACAACCCACATCATCTCTTCAGAGTTTCACTAACAGCAGAGGTGCTGGATGCCTTCTTTTAGCAAGGAGCATTGGGATCCATTGTTGTTTCTGGTTTGCCCTCCTCCTTCCTCAAGTCTGCAGTTTCTTGCTCAAGGAAAACTGCCTTTTTCATAAACCTCAGGCTTCTGAGTTCCCTTACCATGAACCTTCTACAAGCAGGGTTAGGTGTTCAGCATTCTTTTATCAATTACCTAGCCAGGACAAAATTACTTATTTGAGAAGCCTTTGTGGGTTGTAATCATGAGCCTTGTGTCTATAGAAGAATGCTCTGACACCTTCTCTTCCTGCTCCCAGCTAACCATGGAGAAAACACATTTGGGCATATGGATGGATATTTATCATCCAATATTCCTCTATTTCATGGCCATAAGGAAGTGTGCTGAGTTCAGCCCAAATATCTCTGCAAGCAAAACTTCTCAAAATAAAGAAAAACCCAAGCAAACTCAAGTAACACCACTAAATGCTTCCCTAAAGTTTTTTGGAAATGCTTCACAGAGGCAAAGACTGGAGAATTTTGTATAATTTTCAGCACTAAGTTGCCCAAAGGAAGAGGTGAAAACTCTATTATTCATAATTTTTAAACTGGAATGAATAAAGTGCTAAAAGATTAAGTGTAGAGAACAGTTTAACTTTGAGAGTAGGATGAAGTACATGAGCTTCTCCATTTCAAATATCAGAAATTTTTGACATGATTATTATCAGAAGTGATTTTTTAGTAGAATATTAAAGTATTATTTAAAAAGATTCATTATGGCTTAGAGATTCCTGGAGTCCTGAAGATAGTAGTTTTGAAAAGCATATGAAAAATAAAATTTTGTTTGGAGCAAAAGAGTAAATCAATATATCTTATAGAAAGTTTAAAGTTGCTTTTGGTGCCCTCTGAGGTATTTGTGTTTGCTAAGAACTGTATTTCTTTCAAATTAGTTTTGAGGGTATATGAGAAGGATGATGGAAGGATGATTTCTCAGATGTTTTGTTGCTTATAATAGGCTAAAATAAGATCTTTTTGTGGTTTATGTGCAGGTTTTGTTATGAAAGAAAAACAAAACTTGTACCTACTTGTGTATGTAAAAGGAATCTGGGTTGTAACAGAAATCTTATATTGCGGTAGAAAGAAGTTAATTTACATTACAAGATAACAACTATGCCTAGGAAAAAATACAGACTGAAAATTAAACAGACATGCTGAAAGATCTGTAGCTATCAACAAGGAATACATTAAAACAAACCCCAAACACCTCACAGAAAATTAGTTCTAGAAGGGCTATAGTGCAGTAATGTAGGATATCTGGTGAACTATGAAGTCACTGAAAGGGGAGTTGTATTACTACTTTAAAAAAATGGAATAAAGGCTATATGGTTAGACTAGAGTTAGAGGTTTTCAAACAGCACCTTGTTTATATCATAGCTACAATTTCAGGCACTGAGGCTGCTTTCATCTGTTAATAGGATAATGAAAGCAAACTGCAGTAGGAAAAAACTATAATACCATCTGTCACCAGGTCCCTGAAATGCCTTGGCTTGTATGGTGATGATGGTGTTAACTCTGAATGTCAAAGATTATTTTAGCTAGGGGTTCTTGCTGCTACTTCATTATCATATATGTGTGTGTGAGTATGCCCAGCTGTTTCCTTGACAGAACACTTGCACAGCTGAAGTAAGTGGGTGAGCCAGCTCAAGGGAACACCACCTTAGCACCTGTCCTTTATATATTTCTGTTTGTACACATGAGTGTAGTTCCTCACTCTGCCTGTCACAAGTCAACTTAAACAATCAAAGACTGAAGTGCCTTTTTTATAAGGTACACTGAATCTAGTGTGAAAGCCTCTCTTGCTCCCAGTCTGCTCATTTCACTTGCAAACTGAAGTTGAATACAATCTGTTTCTCTTCCTGCAAGCTGTGATGCATTATTTTTGCAAGGCAAATTAACAGTGGTAGTATAACTCTTTCTTCTATACCTTCTTAATGCAATATAGAGGAATGAACTATGCCACCTGAAGGCCAGTGGATGTGACAGAGGCCACACATTGATCTAATTATTTTGTAAATTATGAAAGAATGCAACATGAAATGAATGAGAATGTCACAAAATAAGTAATATAAAGTGATGGTTGGATTACAAACTTTAAATATGTCTGCATATAATTGCTTGTGAAAAGTAGGTTTATTTAATACATTTTGTAGATATAGTCTGCTTGGACTTCAGCAGAACATATGACACTTTCTCCCACAGCATACTCCTGGAAAAGCTGGCAGTCCTTGGCTCGGACAGGTCCACTCTTTGCGGGGTTAAGAAATGGCTGGACGGCTGGGCCCAGAGAGTGGTGCTGTATCCAGGTGGCCAGACACTAGTGGTGTCCCCCAGAGATCTGTGCTGAGCCCAGTCCTGTTTAATGTCTTTATTGATGGTCTGGATGAGGGGATAGAGTTTACCATTAGCAAATTTGCAGATGACACCAAGGTGGAGGGGAGTGTTGATCTGCTGGAGGGTAGGAGGGCTCTGCAGAGGGACCTGGAGAGGCTGCATGGATGGGCCCAGTCCAATGATATGAGGTTTAACATAAACAATTGCCAGGTTCAGCATGTTGGCCACAACAATGCCCTGAAGCACTACAGGCTGGGGATCTGGAGATGCTGGTTGACAGGAGCTGAACATGAGCCAGTGTATGCCCAGGTGGCCAAGAAAGCCAATGGCATCCTGGCCTATATCAGCAACAGTGTGGCCAGCAAGAGTATGACTGGGGCAGTGATTGTCCCTCTACATTCAGCAGTGGTCAGACTGTACCTCAAATCTGTGTCCAGTTCTGGGCCCTGCAATTCAAGGATATGGAGATGCTCTGAGTGCGTCCAGAGAAAGGCAACAAGGCTGCTGAAGGGTCTGGAGCACAAGTCCTATGAGGAGCACCTGAGGCAGCTAGGGGTGTTTATACTGGAGAAAAGGAGGTTCCAGGGAGACCTTATCCCTCTCTACAACTCCCTGAAAGGAGGCTGTAGCCAGGTGGGAGTCACTCTCTTCTCCAAGACAACCAGCAATAGGACAAGAGGACACAGTCTTAAGCTGTGCCAGAGAAGGTTTAGGTTTGACATACGGAAGAAGTTCTTCACAGAAAGGGTGATTGGGCACTGGAATGGGCTGCCCAGAGAGGTGGTGGAGCCACTGTCCCTGAAAGTGTTTAAGAAAAATTCAATGTGGCACTCAGTGCCATGGGCTAGCTGACAACATGGTGTTAGGTCATGGGTGGGACTTGGTGGTCTCAAAGTTCTTTTCTGACCTAGATGATTCTGTGATTCATCAATATGTACAATTACCACTTGAAAACTGAATTGAAAGTCCAAAACCTTGACTGGGAAAGACAATAAAGTCAGACACAGATTTCTGCCTAACACGCCAAGATTAGGGGAGGGGGGGGGCAATACTTACAATAACTACCGAGGTTTTGATTAAATTAATGAAGAATAAATATGTCTGACACAGTAGTAAGTGATGCCAGAAGAACTAGGATGTTGCTAACAAAAAAAGCAGAGGTGGGTAAAGCCAAATAAATAAAGACATCAATAAATGTACCTGGAGTTCTGAACCGCTGACCTCATTTCCAAACAATGACCATACCACTGTTCCTGTTTCTGACGGAACTGGTGACTGCAGACAAGGAAGTTCTCAGAGGCAGGGTTTAGTTTAAATTCTAGGCTTATGTTTTATTCATGCTGTCATACCTTTCTTAATTCTTTTCTAGATCAGATCCTTGTCATGTTCATTTTCACTTAGTAGAGAAACTGAGATATAGGGGAAAGAGGGAGAAGAACCTCCTATAAAGCAGCACCTTGGATGATCACAAAAGTAGGAGTTAGTTAGGGCACACACCTGAACCCAGGTTTCCCAGATGGGAAGCATTACTGGGAGATGGATGCAGGTGTCTTACATTACAAACAAAAGGCCAAAGAGTCTGGACTACCCTGCATCATCTGGCCTGTTTGAGTCCAGAAAAAAGTCCACTGCAAACACTCATAACCTTGGAAGGACTTAAACCTAGCAACAACAACTATTTTTGCAATAGAATTGACTGGTTTTTTCCTAGAATCCATTGTTAAATTTAAAGGGAAATTCATATTGAAACAGAGTGCTCTTAACATAGGACATACCTGCAGCTTCAGACTAAAAATTGATTAAGTCTCCAGAAAAAGCTTCTAACATTATTAATGCATGTGATTGCAAGGGAGAGAGAGTAAAATTCTGTTAGTGAGAACCTCCATTCACACATAACTTAGAAGATTGCTTGGCTTAGTATGTTTGGCTTTACTGCTTGCTTCAGCAAATTAATGAAAGGGATGACTTCATTACTGTGGTTCTTTTAATTTGGCCACCTTTGTTGTGGTGAAATTCTAATGCAAACGGCCTAGGAAAGATTACCAGTTTGTTAAAGCTGGCCATGCATTCACATGGGTCAGACTGCAAATAAAGTAATCATTGAGGCCGTGCTTTGGTAAGCCTGTCTACCGCTGTTGAGTCAGGAAGCAAGTCAAACATAAATTCACAGATTCCCTTCTTGCTTCTTGGGCCTTTCAGGACTGAAGAACATTTTATTAGACAGTTTTTGTTATAAGAAGTCAGGAAGTGTTTTAACAAAATGGTTAAGTAAAGTTTTTGTTTCTGGCACCTGATTGTTGGTCCTTAGAAGTGATACTCACACATAAAAGGCAAGTATGTGCTGAAGGGCTGTGTTCAGGATTCTCTACCCATGCTGTCCATAATGAGTTTTAACTTGACACTGGGACTACTTCTCTCTACAGAACAGGATCCAGAGCCAGGATGTGGTACCCTGGAGAGGAGACACCCTGAATCCTCCTTTTCATTCCTTCTGTTGGACTCGTTAGTGTAATTGAGTTGAGACTCTACAATAAATGGTGTTTTAGTAGAATTGTTAATGTGTTACAGAAGTGTCTTGATCAACTCAGCAGGAGAGTTGATGCATTATAATCTGCCAGTGTGGAAGGAAAAGCTTTAAATACATTTGCAAATATGTTTTAATTATGTGTCATATCTTCCATCTTTTCCTTTTCTGGTTAGCTCACGCCTGTTTGTGTTGGCAATCCAATTGTGTAAATCTCATTACATGGACTAAATTACTCCAACACTCTGAAGCTCAAACTGTTGATAGGTCTAAAGAGAAAAATTCTGGCAGCCAAGAGCAAAATGTCTCCTTCTTTTCCATAGCAGAAACACACAGCACCTGCATTACCCAAGATCTTTTTCCTTCCTGCTGGTAATTCTTCCCTGTAAGAGTTGCAAGTGTTATCAGAGCAAGTACATATCACAGCAGGCTCTTGCAGGTGCCTTCCAGACCACTTCTCCATCAGAGCATGTTCCAGCCTCTCCACGGAAGCAGCACCTTCCGTGATAAATGGGCTGGAAGCTGATGCTGAGTTCTTACATCAGCCTGGCTCCTGCACAGCTGAAAATAAAATGGTCCAAGTTTACAGTGTCTGCCAGGCCCATTCACTCATTAAAGTGTACTGCTTATCTATCTATCAGTTTCATCATACAACTGTGGACCCCTTGGGGTATACCAAAACAAAATTCCTGCTGGAATGAGACTGGGATATTTTCAGCTCCCATGGCAACATACTCAAATCAGAAGAGATATAAGAAGAGTTTGTTGTCTTTCCATTTTCTTCTTTTAGCCTTTACTTACACATATGTTTGCTTCCCCTGCTTCCTTTTTTTTATTTGCCTTCTGTTTCTCACAGAGTTATGACAAAGAGCAGGAGAAGATGACTCCCAGGAGCAAAGGACAACCAGGAGTCTGGAGGACAGTCAGGAATGTAGAAATGGAGCCCTTGAGATGACAGCAAGAGCCCCCTAAGGCAGTAAGATATTTTGGACATAGCAGTGCTCTGTTAGGATGTTTAAACAGTACACAGCATTTATATCCAGTCTTGGCCTTCACTTTTGCATGCATAGATTGGATCAGGAAACTTGTCTCAAAAGTGGAATCCCCTAGAAGTTTGAAAGGACACAGGCTTGGCTTTTGGAAAAGCCTAAATGAATTATTAAAATCCAGCTTGGGTTTCCTGAATGCCCATACTCAGGGAAGTACTTGAACACAGCAATATTTTTTCAGTGCAAATAAAATATATTATAATTGTGGAAGCTCCAGTCTCAGGTACATTTGGGTAGGGACTTCTCAGTATAAATAAAGAGCCCTGTTCCATTTCAATATTGAAGCTGGAACAAGAGTATTTATTATATTATCATCTATATTACACATCATAGTCATAAATTCTTGAAAGCAATGGGAACATGAGAAAGTCCTCCAGGAAGGAATTTTTTGCATCATGGCTAAATGATGTGAGAAGATTTTAGAGATGCCAAGAGGCCCTTCTTTTTTTGTTCATATGAATGCTCAGTGGTAGACACACACTCTGCCAAACAAAATGACCTTTAAGTAAACTAAGAAAACAACATTAACAAGGGAACTAAAGTCTTTCAGACACCTGAAATCTACAAAGATACACACAGAAAAGTCTTTATGTTATTTTTTAAAAAACACGCTCTTTGGCTGAGAAATGTCCACAAGGATCTGTGTATGTAAAACATCTGAATAAGCTCAGCAGAAATGACTGTGAATTCTTTATTTATGAAAATGTTTTTTGCTGAACACTTAAATGTGAGAGGGTTTTGTAGAAGTTCCTTTCTGCTTGAAAAAGACACCACCAGGTGGAACCTTCTGAAGAAAGTACCTAGCATCTATATTAAAAAAAATTACCATTTAATAAAGGCCTGTTATGGAACATGTAGTGGATATAAATGAAAAGTGCAACAGGATCTAAGCAATAAGATGGGGGAGCATAATGTAATCTTTGGCATTTATAAATATGCAATCTATGATTGAAAACATCTATATATTTTCATTTGTGACAAGCACCATAGGAAAAAGCATATATATAAAAATGATTAATGGAAGCAGGGAAAAACAGAGAAATAGAGAAAGGCAAGAGCCACAGCCTTGAAGAAAAATGTGGAAGAAAATATCCAGTATAATCTCAGGTTCCTATCAGTCACACTGACCCCTTCACAAACTTGTAAATTATGTCAGCCTTTAAAAATTGATTGCCTCACTTTCTAGGTAAGTCAGTGATACGCGAGTTCACTGAACACAATACCTTTATAATAGCCATTAATTTTCATGGAAAAGAATACTCCATGTGCTCTGGAATGCACTGCATTCTTTTTCCTCTAAAATCTCATCTTTTTTCCTAGTAACTGCCATCTGTTTCTAATTTCTGACATTCTGTGTCAGTGGCAAAGACTATTTGAGCTTCTGTACACAATATGAGCTAAGATAGTTAATATATATTTTATATAGTTCGGCCATTTTTCTAAAAGCAATAAATACAATTTAACTTTTAAAGTAGATTATACCATACTTCTGCTGATGCCAGTTGAAATAAAAGTAGGAACTGGAGACCATTTACAGGCCTTGCTGGGAGCAGCCTGTACATTCTGCTTGCACATATGCCAAGATTACAAAACGTCCTTACAGTGTCAACCTTTGTTGTAAGAACAAAAGAAGAAAAAATGCCTATATCAATACATTTTTGGCACTATTAAAAAAGTAAATAGCATCCTTGATTAAAGGGGCCAAGTTATATTTTGCTCCTGCAAGAAAAGTTTGGAC
Organism: Dicaeum eximium; assembly: GCA_013396995.1. Lineage (NCBI taxonomy): Eukaryota > Metazoa > Chordata > Aves > Passeriformes > Dicaeidae > Dicaeum > Dicaeum eximium. The sequence goes on from VWZP01006729.1 coordinate 2,086,586, forward strand.
ACTTACTGAGAAAACTCCAAGATTTGGCACTTTGGTCTTTGAATACACTTAGGCATTTTTTGGAATCTCGACTTTACCATAAATCGGATTTTCAAAGAATCACATTGTAGCAGTTTTGGGGTAGAGGCTTCTTGCTTCCCTGGCTTTGATTTAAACTGTTACAAAAACCACAAATTTCTGGGTTATTCAGAAGGATGAAATAGCTTGACCAGCAGATGGTTTCTATCCCAGGGTTCCTTGTTCCACTGAAAGGTTTTGTTTTAATGCTAAATGATAAAGAAATAACCCACATGCCATCAACTTAAAAGTAATGACATCTCTACTGACTGACATATTGAGTCAAGCTTTGAGGAAAACAACCCCCCATCCAAGGAGCTGTTTGCATGTCTGCAGATTCTATAAGATATTCTAACAGCTAAAAGAAACATTTCAAGCATATGAATGCTGTTGTTTTGGAGGAGCAGGTGAAAGGATTTCTTTCTTGAAGACAGGTGGCCAATACTTCCAAAAACCCCTGCCTGTTCCTCTATCGAATGAACCAAGAACCTGTGTCACTTTGACATGTCAGGTATTCAAAATGCACTGAAATAAATGGAAACAATCCAATGATGAATTTCCCGGTTGGCTCAGTAGAGCCTGTTTAATACAGGTATCTGACAACATCTACAGTCTGTTTTTCACACACACACATGAAAAGAAAAAAAAAAGGAAAAAAGAAAGGACAGAACAATGTCATACCTTCAACTGAAAACATTTGACTTGTTCTTACAGGTATATTCATTTTACACAGGCCTAGAATGCCACAGGTGCCCCATTTTGATGTGCTGATGGACCTGAACGCACCTCTGCTTCCCATAAAGACAAGAGTTCCAAGGACCTTCTGCAAGATCCTCTCTGGCAGCACTTCCCAGTGTTCAGGAGCACTAAAATATTGCTCTTTGGATGAGGGCTACAATGAGCAGAATGGATAATATGCATGGGTTGGGAGATAATAGGCATTTTCCAGCACACATATTTCACTTATTTGCCCCAGCTTGACAATGAGAGTATTTTCTTAACCTGATGCCAAGATATCAGCTTATCTTGGGTTTCCTTTGAATTTGGATCTGTATAATATATCTTTGGAGAAATACAATTGTAGATAAAAGAGTTGTTTGTTTTTTTCTTTTAATTACCGACTATGAATACATCAAGAGATTAAATAATGTGGAAAGGGAAGGGATATCTAAATTAAAGAACAATGTTGGCACAAGAACTATTATGCATAATCCAGCCAGGAATTTGATCTGGAAACCATAATAATTCAAATAATCAAAGCAATCCTGTTCTGTAATTAGTTTCCTGAGGCTGTAGCATGGACTAGAAATCTAACCAATTTTAAGATACATTTATGGATTTAAGATACATTAAGGATTAGATGAAGTGGTTTAGGTAGGAGGGGACTTGAATCAATGACGCAAGAAGTGCTTTACAGTTCTGGATCATATGATCGTAAATTAAACTACTGTTGCTCTACCTCTCTCCTTCAAGTAGCAGCATGGAGCAAGGAATTTTTATGTCTCTATGGTCACTTCTCTGTTATTCAATATGCCATGAGATTGAGTTATCCTGGATAATGGTAGTGAAACATGCTGGCCAGACCAGATTAAGTCTGAATCTGTCAGAATTTCTGTGTTGAATCTCCTGTATCTATATTCTGTGCAAATAAATTCTGACAGACCAGAACTGAGTCCTGGAGCTCTTGGCTGCTGGTGTTGGGATCCTGAATATTCCAGGTTGCACAGAAACTTGATGTGGGCAAAACACTTAATGGTGTGAAACTCCTACCCCGTTTGATGCAATATCAAGTTCGAAAACACTGGGGAGCTTGGTGCAGAGACCTAGGCAGCTCTGCAGGGCTGACCTTCTTAGCTTTGGCTTAATGCCCATCATCCCAAATCCTAGTAACTCAATAAACAGTTGTGCCTGTCTTTCCCTCTTCCAGCTCTGAATTTCAGAAGCTGTTTTTGGCCTGAGGCAGAGCTGGAACTGACCTGCGTGCAGCTACTTGGCTGTAATAACAAAACACAGTCTGTTGCAAAAATGGAACACAGACCCCAGTGCTGTCCTTCAGGTGCTAGAAGACCCCTGGGTCCTTTACAGATTTTCCTGGTGCCCAATGAATCATGCTGGAAATAGACAATTTCATGGTCTACAGATAATGATGTGATTCCCACAATTGCGATATATTGATGATGCAGGATACATACATTATGCACCATACTGCACACAGTATTTCAAAGCTGATTTTAAAGACATCCAGCTCCTAGGGAACATCTTAAATTTGGTTCTGACCAGTGTCAGAGTCTTTCTCTGCTCCAAGTTTTTTTTTTTATCTTTTCCATTTAGTAATACAGGATGGATGGGTACAAATATATGAGAAGTATAACCAGCCTGCACAAACATCCAATATTTTTCTTCATTCTCTCTCCTGAGGAAATGAAAATGAGAACTTTTAAAGCTTTTTTTTTCCTGATTTTTTTTTTGTTAGTGATCAATAAATCAGTATTTTCTCTATGTATTTTTGAGCGAGGGCAGAACTGTTTTGTCTAATATTTTATAAACTTATTCAGCCAAAGGAAAACACCTGGCACAGAACATTTCACATATGTGGTTTACATTTGTGAAATTATAAATCTTTACCTACTAGAATGGGGAATGTACCAGAAAATCTGACAGTCCTCCCATACCCGTTTTCCCTAGCTTCTCCCTCAGTTTATTCCCAGTTATTATTGCTCAAAACTTCAAGAGAATGTCCCTCTCTCAGGAAACCATTTTAGTGTTTTTAAAGGTCTTCTCTATAAAACAGTAAGAAAACTTAATTTTAAAAGTATTTCCCTGGAAAGAACATTTCCTTTCTACAGTCTGTTCCTCCACATGGATGAAGGTGCCTGTAATCCTTGAGAGCCCTAGGACCAGGAGAGAGATACTCAAAGCCCAGGAATTCCCAGCCCTTCCATATGGCACAATTGCTTGCGAAACCTGAATCTTGGAAATGCAGAGTTCTTGAACATGATTTGACAAATGAAATACTTTTACTGGCAGAAATCCTAGCTGGTCCTGCTTTTACTGGCAGTTCAAGGCACTGGTCTGAACTGTCCAGGACAGCAGGTGACTGGAGATTATCTCTCCTGTCAAGACACACAAAGCTGGTTATTCATGAGATTCAAACTGAGGAGTAAGGATGTATTCTCTGCCTGGGAAAGCAGGAGCTTAAAGGTATTTGACTAGAAATATTAGGCAAAGGTGGGAGATGGACACACTCCTTCCTGGGGCTGCTCATCCTTTTCTGAAGACATGAGTCTAACTTCAGGTAATACTCTCTCAGTCCTAGGTCACAGACCTAATTTCTCTCTGAGTCTCAAGGAATTCAGCCTCAGACATCCTAGCTCCCAGAGGAGTACCTCTAGGCTGTACTCAGGAATGCAGAGCAAAGGCAGCCTCCAGGTACTGACATGAAAGGAAAAAACAGGTGAGAAAGGATCGGGGTTGTCCTGTGCAATGAATGGCAGTAACTCCCTGGTGCTACTGTCCAGCATGGGTCTCCTGCCACTCCATAATTTGATACAGTTGATTTCAGCAGGGGTAGGTCAGAAAGCCTTGAGTGTGTCTCCAAAGTTGACTAATGTCTGACACAAACCAGTGATTGGTGCATTCTCACAGAGGTAAACTTTAGAGGATCACAAAATCAATTAGGTTGGAAAAAACTTCTGAGATCAAGTCCAACCTGCAACCTAACACCATCATGTCAATTAGACACTGAGTGTTACATCCAGTCCTTCCTTAAAAACCTCCAGAGGCAGTGGCTCCACCACCCCCAGGCAGTCCATTCCAATGTCTAATGTCACTTGCATCCATCTAATAACTCTAATCACCCAATGTCAAATCTTCCTAATGTCCAAGCTAAAACTCCCCTGTCACATCTTCAGGCCATGTTGATACCTGCCTGGGAGAAGACACTCCTTCCAAGTAGTTGTAGAGTGGTAAGATCACCCCTGAGCCTCCTTTTCTCCAGGCTAAACAGCCCCAGCTCCCTCATAAGGCTTGTGCTCCAGCCCCTCCACCAGCTCCACTGCCCTTCTCTGGACTTGCTCCAGCACCTCAGTGTCCTTCCTGAACTGAGGGGCCCAGAACTGGACACAGGATTTGAGGTGCAGCCTCACCACTGCTGAGTAGAGGGGGACAATCCCTGCCCTGGCCCTGCTGGCCACAATTTTGCTGACACAGCCCAGAATGACATTGGCCATCTGGGCACATGCTGGCTCGTGTTCAGCTGCTGTCAACCAGCTCCTCCAGGTCCCTTTCTGCCAGGCAGTTTTCCAGCCACTCTGCCTCCAGCTTCTAATGCTGCAGGAAGTTGCTGTGACAAAAATGCAGTTCTTGTGACAAAAAGCCTTTAGCCAAATCAAGTCCTAAATCAGACTTCAGCAATAGGAAAAGAGTTGCAAAAGGTACCTCCAGTTTTTCATCTGGCTATAGTTCTCTCTTAGGTAAACAATAGGTTAGTAAAGCCAAAATTCTCTAAGCAAACCTGACAGGTTTTTATACATTTCCAAAAGGAGGCATTTTAACATGTGTGTCTAAGTAGCTTCATCTTTGGTAACTCATGAAAAATGATAGGTAGATGGTTAGCAGCTAGTGCCAGAATCAACATTCTTTCTTTTCCTAGAAGCTGAAGATTTAAAGATTTTCCCATCAGAAGGATTTATGGATCCTGAAAAAGTTGGCTTAATCTTATTATTCCTCTGTCTTTTGGACATTTTGATTTTAAATAACTGTTTTTTTTATATATAAAAATAGTGAGCACTTCTCCATGAAGTCCATGAGACCACAGTGTAAGCCTTCTAGTTATCTTTTCCTTTATTTAACACTTTTGCATGTTTGGTATAAAACTTATCACTGGAAAAGTTGCTAAATGAAACAAATTGCATACAGTAGTAACAATGCTTTGATCCGTAATGAAACCCAGTTGCACTAAATCCCACTTGTTAACTAGAAATGGTTACTAACAAGAAATTGTTATTCAAACTAGTTTCCTTTCTCTGGCAGCTGTTTCTGTTTTTTCTCACCTGAACAACAGTGACCAGCCCTTGGTCCATTTTGTTATTACTGATGTCTGAATTAAGTCTATTTATTTGTAAAAGGATGCTTTCTTATCTCTTCTGAAACATTTGAAAAAGAGATAAAACCTCTAAAAATCTTACCAATGATGGCAACAAGAAATTGAGCCCATGAGGGGAGTGGTTTCTTGCAAAGATTAACTGTGGTTAGAAGTTTATCGCAATTAATATCAGTAATAGAAAGAGAGGAATTACAGATAGACTAGGAAAACCCACTAATTTTGATGAATAACCATCCAACTGGGATGTTGTCAAATCAGATGACCCTGTTGTAACTCACTTGATTAAAAAACTGACTGAAATAATTTCCAAGCTCCTAACTGTTTTTGAGAGTACGCTAGGGAATAGTGAAGTTCAAAAGGCTGAATTTTAGCAAATATAGAGCCTATATTCAGAAATGGGAAAAAGAAAGTGTCAGGGGTTTGAAGAGGAATAATCTTAACTTCAGTTCCTGGAAAAGTACTGGAACAATAATCAGTTAAACTATTTGTAAGCACTTGGAAGATAACAGGGAGGTAAGTAACAGCCAACATGGATTTGTTGAGAATAAACCTCTCCCAACTTTGTTTCTTCTTATGATGGAGTAGTAGGGTTTGTGGATAAAAGCGAGTCAATAGATGCCAGATACCTCTTGACTTTAGTCACAATTTTGACAGTTTCTCACATAACATTCTCATAAGCAATGTTAAGGAATTTGGTCTTAGCAAACTACAGAGGCATCATTGCAAGACTGAAGAATAATGTGTGATAGAGAGTAAAATCATTATTTTTATGGATGGCACCATAAAGTTTGGATGACCCTCAATCACACTAAAAGGAGTAGCAGACAATCCTAACAAAATGGAAACATAGTCAAAAAGCTAGGATGTAAGTGAATAAACATACTCAGGCATACAGAATAGTCTATGTGTATAATCTGATCAACAGATTGGGTGACATTTCTTCATGAAAGGCTCAGAAGGTTATAATACATCACAAAATCTGCATGAAAAAACCATTTCATATAGCTAGGGAAAGAGGGAAATATCATTCTGAGATGTAAAAACATGAGTTTCGTCTAGAACATATGTCTACTCAATATGATAAGACCACAGCAGGAGCCAAAGCTATGTTTTCAAGGTCTTTATTAAAGGGATGTATAGAGTCTTTGGAAAAAGTACAAAGTGGAAGATTGATCAGAGGTCTAGAAAGTATGATCTATGGAAAAAAAAATGCCAAAGGAATTTGGAATGTTTAGACTGGAGAAGGAGTGGCTGGAGGGGGTGATAACACTCTTTAAATATGTAAAAAGTAATAAATAGAACAAACTGTTCTGTCTTTAGCAGGCTGAGATTGTAGGCACTGCAGCTCAGTCCCAAGTGGCAAAACACTATCCGTGAGCAGAGTGAAGACTGGAACAGGCTGTCTGAGGACGTTGTGGACTCTCCGACACTGGAAACTTCGGAGACCAGCATTAGACAATCACCTGCCAAGAAGACTTTGGATATAGTCAGTCTTCTTGTGGAGAAAGATGTGGTGACTGTGAGGTTTCTTTCACTCTCTTTTCCATGGGCTATGATAAATATAAGCTAACAATAAAACACTGTAATTCTGCCCTTTAAATTCAGAATGTGGAAAGTTTTTCTGAAACAAGATTTTCGCAGTATCTTATTGCTAAAGAGACCGCATTTCAGGCAAGGAAAATGGAGCAGTTGAAAACATCCAAAATGTCTTCAGTGCCTGCTGTGTTACACTGAGGAATAAAACAAAATGTTCTCAAAATATAGAGTATAGCACATAGTTTGGTTAGTTCATTTGGATGTGACTTTAAACAACTGCATACTTAGTGGAAGTTTCTTCTAAGCTTCAGGGGATTTACTAGCCATCAGTGATAACTGGACTTTCTTATTGAAAGAGATGGGATCTAACAGGCTAAGCAAAGCCATGGGCTGTCACTTTGGTGAGGTCACCTCTAAATTAAGAGTGACGGGGGAAGGAGAGGATGATCAATGAAGTGAGGAAGTGGTGGATTGTCAGGCAAGCAAAGGTTATAGTGTGATATGAAGCAATCCAGGAGGTTTCTGAAGTGTATTGATGACGTGGGTAATCAATATGGGTACATGGTCTACTGTACTTGCAAACAAAGACCTTCTTGGGAATATGGAAACTGGGGTCAGCTTCCTCTGCAGCAAGCATGAAACATTGGAGTTTAGGATACTGAGAGGAGGGAATAAGCCAAAAAGCAGGGTCACCGTCCTGAACTTCAGCAGAAAAAATTTGACCTGTTCAGACACCACTGGGAAGAATCCTCTTCTTCAAAGAAAAGAGGGGTCCTCCTGAGCTGGTAGATATTCAAGAATTACCTTCTTCAAGCTCAAGAATCTTCCATACCTGTGTACTGGAATTCAGGCAAAGACAACAGCTGGACCACACGCCTGAGCAAGAAAATCTTCATAAAACTCAAACACAAAAAGGGAGATGTGGAAGCAAGGGCAGGAAGGAATATGGAGACACTTCAAGTGTGCAAGGAAAGAGCTAAACAAACCAAAATCCACCTGGAGTTGTAAATTTAGAGATTTTTAAAAATTACATTGTCCATTAGACACAATCCTTCAGCTCTGAAGAGACATAACTAATCTCAAGACTATGTCAACTAATTTGTGAGAAATGTCAAAAAAATCTCAAAATCCATGAAGTATCACTTCAGAACCAGATGATACTGAATTTTAACTTCATGAGTATGAGTACATTCCCTTTGGATGTTTCCACAGAAATTAATTATTTTGAAAACATCTTTCCTTTAATATATGGGTACAATTCTCACTCCACAACTCAGCTAGTCCATGGTACTCATATTCAGTAGGAAATGCAGTTTATTTTCTTATGACCCATGAAATTTTTCCTCTTTCTCTGTGTCCCAATCCAGAACACATTAAGCATTTTAGTGATTTCCTTGTATTAAATTAACTTTCAGCAACAAGTAGTAATTTTTTTTTTTTTTACAGAATATTCTTTAAAAAGGTTAATGAAGGCAAGAAGCTGTATTCTATTTAGAAAAAGTATGGCAGAAACCCATCTTACAAGGATAACAGAGAAGTACAACAGAAGATGAAATTAAGAACTTAAATGCAGAATGACTGAGGCAGGAGTATTATACTGTTTTAACAGGGGAGTATTACTGACAACTTAAACAAGTTTTAGTGGTGGTAAGAACTTGCTACCATAAACACCTCTAAATTAAGACTGAATGACTTTCTAGGACAGGTTGCAGATACAGTGAAGCAATCTGTAGGTGCATAAATTAGGAAATTAACATGTTGAAGAGTTTGTATTTTATGCACATTTTCTTTTGGGCTCAATCTCAAACATTAAACAGTTTTCCTCCTGGTAAAAGGCATGCAGCAGTGTTCCAACAAGACTACCCCAAAATTTCCTAAAGGAGGAGTATAACATTTTTCTGTCTTCCTTTGACAATTAATATGTTTGTGAACTAGAATGTTATGTAAGATCTGTGATTTATTTCTCATGATGGCTTGTAGTGATTTCTGTACATCAGCAGCATGAGATTTTATTGTTTCATCAGTAAGTCATTGTTCTGCTACTTATTGTGGTCAGTTTCCTAAATACGATTCACTGAATCGTCAGTGACAACTCAGGATTTGCAAACAGTGTTTCTTATGAGATCAGAAGGCATTTTCTATGCCATCACAGGAGCATTATTTTAAACTCATGGGTGGGCATAAACAGTGTTAAGTCTTCCTGGTAATTTGCAAAGCAGATTTTCTGATGATTTTAAAGTTTGAAATCTTATGAGAGTTTATGAATATTAATTTAAAAGTTCTTGTTTCTCTTCTTGATTTTGAAGTCATTCCTACACAAGCCAAGTCAACAGAGCCCTTTTCACTGATCTTTCTCATGTGACATCAACAAATGATTTAAAAAGCCTGTTTGGAACTGAATTATGCAGAATAGGTATTTTGTGCACAATTCTCCATGGTGTTACAACATCTCACTTGTCTTAGTCACCGTCAGTATTCTGAAGTGACTCTTTAGATGACAGTTACTGAAGTGAGTGGAATATGGAAAACATGTAAATTTTCCAGGAATCCCCTTGGTTTTCGTAGTATTGTTTCTGAAGTACTGTTATTTGTGTTAATCCCTACATTGTCATTTACTCAGATGAAGACATTCTTCAGTTAATTTGTACTATGTTTGTCATGGAGTATGTAACTTGCAATCTTGCCAGAACAATATTTTCCTTTTTTATTTTCTTGCCATAGTTTGAGAACTGTTCAATATGCTCCTCCAGTTATTCAGAGCCATAAACCAAGACTGTAATTTCTCTCAGAAGTGGAATACTTCTGGTTCATTTGAGATACCACCAGAAATGAAGGTTTTATTCATAATATCCAACCTTCCTTAGCTCAGCTGGTTAAAGCATGGTGCTAATAATGCTGAGGTCCCAGGGTAGATCCCTTTACAGGCCATTCACTTAAGAGTTGGACTTGGTGATGCTTGGGTCCCTTCCAACTCAGAACATTCTGTAATTCTACAAATACCTCACATTTACTCATTAGTGATGTGTAACTATCTAAACGTAAAAAAATTGAAATGCATTGTTTCAAAAATAATAAGGGTCAGATTCCAACATCAGGTGAAAAGATAACAAACTGAGGCATATGAGCAGACGTTCTCCCTAGTGGGTGGAAAACATTTATTAACTGTATGAGTCCCTCATTGATAAACACAAGGACTAACTTCCTCTGTTCCTTAGAGGGGCTATGAAGGGATATAAGGCAAAGATAGACCACAAATTCTGTACAAATGCAGGTATCTTTTGGCAAGGGCTAAAAAAGTCTCACAAGAATGTTTTTGATGCACATTTAAGTAGGAGAGCAGTCGACAAATGCAGAGGACCCAGCAGATATGATTACTGAAGAAAAGATGAAAGCAATTTATAAGGAAACTGCCTGAGATACAATGTACTAGCACCACACATGGCAGATACCAGGAAGACTTATTGTGCCGTCAGGATAGTTAAGAATTAAGCCACTTAACCTTGGTATCAAAATCAGAACTTAAATATTGGCCTGTATTATTCAAAATCTTGTCCTTATGCAGCAAGATCAACATCAATATTGTTTATTTTCTTGTAGTCTGCACTGTGTTCAGTATTAAAACCAGATCCTCATCTGCTGAAACTGCTCTAAAATGAATCACCACACCTCATTAAATTACAAATGAGAATCTAGCCAATAACACTAAAGAAAATAAAACAGTTATCACATTTTTCACACATGCATGCCTGATAGTACATAACGTCCCTTTCTTTCCTTTTAAATATTTTTTAAAAACATAAATATTATCAAAACATCTTTTACAGTTTTCCCTCTTAATTAACTAGCATTATTTGTCATTATGGGCCATTAAAATTATGGTTTGAGTGGTGACCTTGCCAGAGACTGGCATCATCTTTAATTTTCTTGCACTAGAGAGCCATACTTGTCCTCACTAGTACTATTATGCAGATGCACCAGGGACATTTGCTATATTGGTATGCTGAACTGCTCTGCTCCTTTCCCAGGGAAGAGTAGGGAGTTGCTTTGTTCTGGAAGTTCTGGGGAAATGCTGGAGATGTAGAATTTTCTTCTTTAAATGCATTCACATTAAAATGGGGAAGTATTTCCAGTCTTACCAGAACAGTAGCATTTGCCTTGGACATTTAGCCTGATCTGAAGGAACATTTGATTGAGAGATTTGTTTGTACAGCAAAAGCAAATCTGAGGAGTAGCACTAGAGAAAGAATATAGGCTACTTCTGCCACAAAGGCAGAAGGGAATATCCAAGGGGATAGAAACCTGTAAAATGATTGCAGACAGTTTTATTTTTATATCCAAACTCTAGAAAACTTCATTTCAGCCTAGAAAACACAACATGCCATTGGTTTAAGCTGTGCTGGATTCTTTTGGGCTACCATAGCAACATATATTTGCAAGTAGTATAGCCAGGAGGTCTCTTTCTTTACCTACTATTGGGACATCACTTTGAAAACAAGTTGTCGGTGAGGCTGAGACAAAGTCTGTGATGATGGTTTTCTTTCTGCTGTCTTTGAACATGAACCACTGATATACAGCTGGCTAGATGCACACACATGATACAAATGGAAAAAAAACATGGTTTCTCCAGTCTGAAGTAACTATATAGTTACCTAGGGAATAAGTAGGTAAACTCCATTCAGTAATAACTAATTGACTGTAATTCATTAACCACTGCATAGACTAATGCATGCACGATCACTGTGGTTGCTTTTCTTTGTCTCCTAGACATAGAAATCCAGACAGGCACAGAATCAGAGAAATGCTTAGGAATGTGTCCATTTGTAATCACTCCTGAATGCCTAAGACGAGAAGCATAACCTTGTACATAGCCTATGAGGATCAGAGCAAGAAGGTAAGCAAAGGAAATGCTTGGCAATTGTTTCAAACTAACAATATTTTGGAAAATAGCATGTCTGGAAAAGTAGATTATTTTCATGGAGGAATCCACATATAACAGTTTTGCTGCTGACCTGCTGGTTAGTTTTCAGGAGGTCCTTTCAGTTGTCTGTGATATACTTGCACCATCTGTACTTGGGGATTAAAATGTCTCTCCAGAGTGTTTTAAGATTGATGAGAGCTGTAAAGATGACTTTCACAGTGCTTACCCACAAAAGATACACTACATGCAAAGAAATATGCCTCAAGCCTCCAGTGATTCCATGCTAATCAAGGGTTTGTTCCAGGCACAACTTGTTCCATAGGTTCATAAAAAAATTCAGTCTACCAGACAGCTGAATGTATTGACCATGTGCAAATAGGCACCTTTTTTTTCCCCCTTATGGTGTCATTGCTTGAGATTTCTTGAATAACAAAGTTATGCTATTATAAAATCATATCCTAGCAATTTTTCTCAACAAGACCACTGGCCAGGGCTAAGATGACTGTAGCACCATCTTAATTTCAAATTATGACTTGAACATCATCGTCAAAAGACAGAGGCACATAATTTAACAGGTGAATAGGTTTTAATATCTGGTACATGCCATGAGTTTTCAAAAATTACTAGGCAGAAACTTGGTGGGTATCAATGTGAAAACACAATATTTCACAAACAAGAAATACCTTGATACTGTTTAAAAGCATTCCTTGAGCAGAAAGAAACTTTATTTAAGAGTCACAGAAAAACTATTTGTTAATACCACAGAGATAGCCCCAAAAATATAAGGTACTTAAATATGGTACTGAGGGCCAGGCACAGATTTATTTTAAGTAATAAGAGAAGTACTCATCCATTAATGTCAGCCAGTGCACTCACAGACTGGATGACTGGACAGGAGAGCAGCTGCAGAGTCTTCCTGTTTATACACAGCTGCATCCAACCTTTCTGGATAACTGCTCTAATTTATAAAGAGTAGCTCTTTCCTATTAATTTAATGCTAGCTTGTGTTATTTCAGTCAGTTTGCTTTTTCAGTTCTATCAATATACTAGTGCAGAAATGACACAATGTACTTAAAATGCCAGTAGTAACTAGGCAACTGGGCAGGTTTTGCTTTAGACTAATAAAATCATGAAGCATTTAGGATGTCCCCAGTTAGGTGAATACAGGATATTAATCTAAAGTGATCATTCATCATAAGAGAAGGCTAAACTCAATGCCCTAGGAAGCCCCATCCTATTCAAGGTTATTATGAGACAAGAATCTAGACCAAAAATTTTACCAGACAGGTAAAATGAGTGTTCTCAAAATTCTCAAAATGTTTCTCAAACCAAGCATTTCACATACCCTTGTTTCGTCAATAATTCCAAACAAAATGAATATTTATGACTTTTAAGTCTTGCCAGTTACTGTTCATGCATGAAACCCTGGCCTATTTCTCTGTAATTTCAATGGGGGTGAGGTTTCACCTGATATTCTTCATATGTTGTAACTAAATCCAAGGTATATCACAGAGCTGTCACTTTAAAAAAAAAAAAAAAAAAAGAAAAAAGGGAGACTTGTCTTCTCTTCTGAATTAATGTGTTTCTATTTTTTAAAATTTCCCATGATAAGTGGAATATTTCTGCCCATATTTGCTGAAGTACACATAAAACTGATTAATATCAAGAGTGGTTAATTTAAAGAATCTAGCTCTAATTGGAAGATACCACTTCATATTATTTAGCTGACATTTTTGTAGCAAATAGTGACATTTCTGTAACAGAGCAAGATTGCAAAATGTGTGCTTTGTAGACCTGTCATCAAAAATTGTTTTATTAATCATATAATGATCAGACAATAATACTACATTTGGGCATAATGTTCACAAGTGTCCAGTTTCTTGGCCTCTCACATAGGAACCCCAGGCCTTTAGAAAGCCATGCAAAACTTGAGTTAGAACTAGATGAAGAAAATTCAAACTGAAGGCATTTTCCATGTATCACAGGCCATTTGTAGGACACTGCTGTGGAGCAATAAAGATCCTAACAGAAAAAGGTGATAGATCTAAATGCTTTAATGCATGTAACATACAGAGGAACCAACCTGAGTGTCAGAAGTTTTTAAATTGTGTCAAGTGGCACTGAAAAAACAATCTGGTTGAGCACAGCATACCATCAACTCCGCCCGGCTGATTTGTCCTAGAGCTGGCATATCACTGCTTGTTTACACACAGCAGAACCACAGTTTGAGACTGGATGACACCTTTGGAGACATGTAGTTCAACCTGGGGTCAGCTACAGCATCTTGCAGAAGGTTATATCCAAGTGGGTTTTAAATATCTCCAATGATGGAGACTTCACAACTTTTCTGGGAAGACTGTTCCTATGCTCAGTCAGCTTCACATTAAAAAGAAAAAGCATTTTCTACACTTAAATGGAATTTCCTCTATTTCAATTAGCTCCCAGTGCGTCTTGTCCTGTCACTGGAAATCCCTGAGAGGATCTGGACTCCGTCTTTTTTACTACTTTTCAACATCACATTCAGAAGACCCACCTGAGCTTTCTCTTATCTAGGCAGAAGAGCCACAGCTCTCTCCTCCTCTCCTTGTATGACACATTACTGCACAGCACTGCCCTGTACTCCATAGCACAGCTGTGCCCTGAAGGATATTTTTTTAAACTGCATCTTACAAGATTCTTAACTTTGCAGCCATATATGCCCTGATTGCTAGGATCCCTGTACAGAAGTATTATAAATCCATTATCTTAAAATATCAGGAGAGTATTACGTGAAGAGGAAATGCAAGTTCAGGGCTCTTTTATCTAACAGACCAATATCAGGAGCTGCACTGGAAGTTAGTGATTTCCTGAGAAATGCATGCCTGAAGCTGAGGATGTTTCATCCTGTGCACATCTGTAGACTCCTTAGCCCATATGTAAGCAAGGTTATTTTTTTTTTTTCCTTAACTGATGCCCTGAAAACTCCTTTTCTCTTCATCTTCTTCTTTCATTCTCAGTATTATGGGCTCTTTCTTCAAGCCATGTCTGGCTGTGTCTTCTGGATAGAGTTCAGAGTCTGGGAAATGAACCAGCTATGCTGGTTGGTTAAATCTTTATTGTTCTCTCTTTTGGTTTCAAGTCCATGTTAGAGAGGCCTCAAAATGCATTATAAACATATGTACTGTATGTGAATGAATGAGGCTGGGCAGGCAATTATCCAACAATGACTGTGCCTAAATGCAATTCTGACCCTAACCACTTCACTGCAGTGCTGTAACAGCCGTATCCTGTTGGCAAAGTGCCACGACTTAAAAAAAAAAAGTGTGGTTTCAACTCTTTGGGGATTTACAGTTACTACCCGTCTTTAGTCGCTAGATGTCAGGGCTTTCTCTGGCAGCACCCATCTTAACTAAAATATTGTACTTCTGTGGTTCAGTAGACTGCAGAAATTTCTTATCAGCTCTGGGTGCCAAAAGAATGCATGGGGTATGCTGATAAACATTACCAATGTAAAGCTAAAGTAATGATTTTTGATTATGTGGAAAAAAGTGCGAGTCTTCACACAAAAAATATACATCACTTTCAAGCACAGTGCTCAATGTACTGACTAAAGAAAATAATTGAAAATATTGACCTCTTTGCAGCAGCATGCCCCAGTAATTGTAGTGGGTCCAGTACTTATCTGAAGAGCACAGTGTGCACTCTGAGCCAAACATCCAGAATCTGACATGCTACAAGACCTGCATTCTGTAACGCTGAATTCCCTCAAAATTTAGAAAGACAACAGGTGTCCTGTGGGGAGTGTACTCCAATCAGATGAGTAAAGCTAGAAAGAAAGAGAGCAAGGATCATTCTCCAGCCACAAGAGCAACAGCCCAGCCTGTCACCTGTGCCCAAATCATAGCCTTTTCCCTCTCCTGAGCCATGGAGTCCACAGTCTAAATTGCCTGGGAATGGAGCCTGGCAGGGGAGATACCCCCAGCTGGCAGTGGTCTGAGAGAGGGATGGTGACAATGCCCAGGCATGATGCAGGGTGTTATGTTGTAGGGCCAGCCATGGGATGTGAGCTGGGATGTGAGCCAGTGCCTGCAGTTTGCCCAGTTAGCTACATAGAGGGGTCATGACCTGCCCAGGGTAACAGCCTGGCCAGGAGAGCCTGGTGGCTCATGTGAGGGATGTGTCAGGGTGGCCTTCCCAATTTCAGGCTGCCCTTCAGAGACAGATGTGCCCACTGGGTGTTAACTCACCTGGTAAATGCAGGAGGGATTGAACATGCCTCCTAAATTGTGAATCATGGAACTGGGTGTCCTCCTGGCCTCTGCACCAACAGCCTGTGTTTATGCCTCCATCCTGGCTCAAGTGTGCACAGTCTGTTCCATGGTACTTCAGGCACTGTGCCATCCCTCAGTAATCCTGTTTTCTGCTGTGTCTGTGTCACTGAGCAAGGCTGAATTGTTCTTTGAAAAATATATATTTCATCTGTTAAGGTCAGTGAGCTCTCTGTCTGTATGTCAGCAACCTTTAATCCTATTCTGGAATGTTGTTCCTTCCTCCCTTGATTGCTGCTATCACTTTATTAAAAGTGATAAAAAAGTGATATTAAAAGTGAGAAAATTTGCTGTTGGATTTATGTTTTAATCAGAGTCACAACCTACATATATATACTTACCATTATAGATTTAAATACTCAAATTACTAATAAACTTTATAGCAGTAGTATAGTTTGAGTTCCATATCTATCCAGGCTTACAATCCCTTTTGAAAGCACATTATTAAGATCCAATTACTCTAGCATGATTTGTACATTTGTTGAGAAGTGAGCATAACCCAAATTAATTTCATGCAAGCTACTAAACAAGTGACAAAATCCTCCATGAAGCAAATTCCTTGACTGAGGTGCAGAAGCTTCCAAAGGCTGGTGCCAGTCCCAGAAGTCATTCACAGTCTAAATATTTGTAGTTTAATATTCTTGTATATTTTTCACATACACCCACATACACATATATTCCTATCTATATAGATACAAGCTGTATACATGCTCAACATTGTCTATGTTCTTCTTCTATTATTAGTTCTTGCATTAAGTAATTTAAAAACTGACTCTTTCTGACATAATAAGATATAAATACAATAGTCAAAGAAGAGATTAATAATAATATAGAAAGGAGTATTGTGGGTTTTAAAAACACAATCCAAAAACTTTCTAATAGGCAGATATATTTTTAAAAGCCTCTGAAATTTGGGAATGGAAAGGCAGCCATCAGGCCTTATGGGACTGTCATCACTATGCATGGGTTTCCCTTCCCTCTCCAGCACATGTGGTCCTAATTGCTGTGTTGGCAAGACCATGGAGCTGGATTCTTCATGAACTGGCTGTAACATTGGCAGACATTTACTCATCCACTGCTAGCAGTTTTTAATGGAAAATCTGTATCCATTCATGCTAGAAAAATGCTTATGTTAAAACAGAGGAAAACTAAACAGAGAAAACCAGATATCAGTAGCTTTTCTAGCTGCCAGTAGTGGATATTCTACTACTTCATTAGCATTTATTTTATTAAATTTGAGGACAAACCAGCAAATTCAATCAAATATTAAAAAACATTTTGCATCATTGCGAATTTTTTAACCATGTTTCTGAACCTGCCTATGCCACAAATTGAAAATTATACAGCATGTGATAATAATTTTACAACTTGTTTATACCTGACTCAAACTTATGAGCAAGACTCACTGGGAATTGCAAAATTGCAGCTGCCATATAGGCTGATTAAGGCACATCTCCTTAGAGAGAAGTAAGCACTTCATTCAGGGTTGTTGTACATAACGTACAGCTGTTCAACCAGGGGAATAATAATTCTCAGTTAGAGGCCCACTTTCTTCCAACTTTTCAAGAGTTTCTCTTCACTTACTGGGAGTCTTCCTGCATTTCACAGCTCCAAACACTCCCTTGGTATTAAACAATTCTTATACTGACTCTGCTTAGAAGGATGTTTTTTCAACCATAAGAAAATGGGTATTTTGAAGTTAATATTCTTCCAGGTCTGTCACTCACTGTGTTGTGAGAGATCACATTCAAATCTCTGATACATTAAGTTGGAGCAGAAGCTCAAGTCTAGTAACAGGAGCAGAGGTTGAGTCTAGAGCCGAAAATAACAGAATAAGAAAGAGTAATTGCACTGGTGCAGAAAACTCTGTGTGTGAGACAGGAAACATGAGTAGCATGTGTTAAAAAGGGCAGATTGGGCTGAGAAGGATTTACAGCTGGAGCCCCTCAGGAATCAGTCTCCAGGACAATTTATTATTTAAATATTTTTTCACATTTTCAATACTGAACTTGGCACAGCTAGTAAAAATCATCTAGCAAAACTTGTTGATGAAACAAGCATCATCAAATAGAGATAAATAGATAGATGTATGATTTTCCATACTGGGAAAAGCTGAGGGATCCTGGAGTCCATGCAGCAAAGTATTACCAGAAAAAGATGGGGAAATATACTATGTGATAAAGAAAATTCACATTGGAAGGTGTCCAAAGAAGGGCAAGGAATTTGGTGAAGGGTCTGGAGCACACATTTTATAAGAAGCAGCTGAGAGAACTGGGGTTGTTTAACCTTGAAATAAGAGGCTCAGGTGAGACCTTATTGCTCTTCTACAAACACCTGAAAGGAGGATGTAGTTGGTCTCTTCTCCTGGGTAAAAAAACCACAGGGTGAGAGGAAATAGCCTCAAATTGCACAGGTGAGGTTTAGATTAGATATTAGGAAAAATGTCTTCACTGAAAGGGTGGTCAGGCTTTGGAACAGGCTGCCCAAGAAAGTGGTGGAATCCCCATTCCTGGAAGTCTTCAAAAGGTGCGTGGAAGTGATACTTGGAGATATGGTCTAATGATGAACACAGAGGTGCTTGGTTAGTAGTTGGACTTGCTGACCTTGGAGGTCTTTCCCAAGCTAAATAATTCTAAGATTCTTTGTGTGGAAGAGGGCTACCAGATTTTGCAACTGAGATAAACTTTATTTACAAAGGGTTAGTAAAAGAGATTTGTTGTCTAGCCTAGAGAAAACAGAATTTAGAATGGCTATGATTGTTAGCTTTAGGTAGCCCAGGTACACAATTCTAGTGAAGAAAGAAACCCTATAAGTCAAAGGGCATCATTGCCAATGAGTGTAAAATGGTAAATTAATATTTTTCAATTAATGGATTAAAAAAAGCTGTTTGGCAGTCAAAGCAGTGAGGTTCTTAAGCTTTTCCCAGTCATATAGTCTCTTGGATAAAATAGCTTTAAAATGCAGCTTGATTGATCTGTAAAACAGATCAGAAGACAGAGCTTCCAGTTATGTCAAGGTTCAATTCAATGTTCTAAATTCTGTAGCTTTGGGAGCAAAGTGTGAACTTGAAACTTGACTGCCCACTCCTTTTCAACATCCTCTGCCACTCAATCACAATGTATTTGTTGCCACCACCTCTAAATGTCAAGCTGTTACCTTATCCGATGATGGTCTGTAGTTGGTGTTGCCATATCTTGTTCTGACATGTACTCTGGCCTCTTTGTAAGATTAGACCATGCAGTTAAACTGGAAAAAATGTGCATACATAGTAGGTTTAGACATTCAATTCCTTTAAACAATCTGGACCAGAGCAACTTGCCCAAGATAACATGGGAAGCCTGTCCCAGAGTAGGAAGTCAAGTCTAATCCTAATGGCCTTTCTGTGAGAAATCACTGGGGACTTCTAAAAATTAAGTACAAATCCCTTTGCAAGGCCATTCTTACAACTTAAATGAGAAATGTTGCTTTAGGTCTAAAAATGCTTTAAACAATATAGTGATAAACAGATTTGTTTCCCATTTTAACAAACTGCTGTTTCCCAACAAAATACAATTTATTGAAAATCTTCCAAATAGATTTTACTCCAGCATCCTAACCACTGGGGTGTAGGCTGTTTTGTATTTTAAATTAAATATTTGAAACGATGTAACTTTAATTCTATTTAAAAATGAAACCAAATGTTCAAACTTTAACATTTTTCTTAAAACAGTGTTCTAATTTTCCATCCAGGAACATTCCAGCTGCCATTTGATTCACTAGGCCAGACTTCTTATGAGTAGATGAAATGAAGTGAATTACAAAATTCTCAGCAAAGCTTGTATCAGTATCTCTACAGCATCTTTATGACCAAGGCTCAGCAGTAGCTTCTCAGTGAAAATGAATTGGTCATTTGAGGTAAATAGATTGCAGTATTTGGTACTGACATTTCTTTTTAAATTCTATTATTCCTTTTAGGCACAATCACTTTCAAATTACAAAATATGCATATGTAAAAATGGAAGCCTAATAAAAGTCTTCAGAACAAATAGAAATACTGACTGTCTTGTGTCTATTCATTTTGTCTCCTTATAAATTTATTGCTAATCATCAGCTCTTCTTTTGCCAAAGATGAAATGAAAACATATTTAGTAATGAAAGAAGTCCAACAATGCTTGAGCAGAAAGGTGCAGTTCTCTTCTTGTACAAATTAAACATCAATGTCTGCTAAGTTGCCTGCAGGTAAAACTCCACGTGGACAAAGGGAAACAAGAAAAAGATATTCTGCTTTTGCATTAACAATTTTTGCATTGAATCCTGGGATAGTGAATGCTCATTTTCAGGACTATTTTCTTGAATCATGAGGATTTAATCCTTCATTTCTAATGCCAGATCTAACCTTCATACAGAATAAGTAATTCTTGTTCCTTTCAACTGATTCCTTGGAAATTACGCACCCACAATAATGCAGTCTTGCTGCCTGTAACAACACCTTTTTTGCCTTAACCACAATCACATAATATCACTTGATATCCCTATATGGAAGCTGATAGGTTATCTGTCTATACAACAATTAATTTCTGTGATTTTGAAATATTTAACATGGTTAAATTTCTTTTAGTTTTTTAAAATTTTCATTCTTAAGGCTGTGGCTTTGCAATAGTATGCTTTATTTTTGTATTTTTCCTTTTGAATCTTATCCTCTAATATTTGTGTAGTGGTCTGACTGTGGCTAGACAGTGGCTTCCCGCCAGCACCACTCTCACTCCCCTCCTCAGCTGGACACTGAAGAGAAGATACAACAAAAGGCTCAAGGGTCAAGAAAAGGGCAGGAAGAGATTACTGACGAGTTACAGACAATTTGACAAAATTAGTTTGATTTGTTACCAGTCAAGCCACAGTAGGGTAAAAAAGAAATAAAACCAAATCTTAAAATGCATCCCTCCACCCCTCCCTTCTTCCCTGGGCTCAACTCCACTTCCCATTTCTCTACCTCCTCCCAGCAAGGGGTGCAGGGGGACTGGGAAGGGCAGTTGTGACCAGTTTATCATATGTTGTCTCTGTTGCTCCTTCATCCTCAGGAATCCTCACACTCTCCCCCTGCTCCAGCGTGTGCTCCTCCAGGGCCACAGATCTTTGTTCCCCCTCAGTCTTCCATTGCCTGCAGGGGCACAGCTGCCTCACCATGGTCTGTACTATGGGCTGCAGGGGAATCTGTGCTCTGACACCTGGAGCACCTCCTCCTTGTACTTTTTAACTGACCTTGATGCCTGCAGAATGGTTCCTCTTGTTTCTTCTCACTCCTCTCTTCTCTGGCTGCAATTCACTCCTGCACAGTAAATTTGAGGTGCTACGGCTGCTACTCAGCATGTATCAGTGGCAGGTCTGTCTTGGAGCTGGCTGACATTGGCTTCATTGGACACAGAGCATCTTCTCACAGAAGCTAGCCCTGTAGGCCTCTTCTTCCAAAAACCTTTCCATGAAAACCTAATACAATTTTTGCCCTCTGCTTTTTGAGCAGCTGGCTGGGACATAGCACAGCAGTGCTAGATAAGGGGTGGTATCCCCTCTAGGAAGGGATGTTGTTCTAGTGAAATGATTTGTATGACCACTTTGAGTTCAAGAGGTGTCTGCCACCTCCTGCAAGCATTCCTTTCAGTGGGCCTGGTGACATAGGCATGTGTTTTCTCCCTCTTTTTTGGAAGCTTAATGCTTCAATAGAAGCAGCAAGAAAGCAGTTCTTGCACTTCAAGTCCAATGATGAGTTTGAAATTTGAAAGACTGTCACTCTTATGTCTCGTTACACTAAAATTATCAGCTCAGAGAAGGAAAAGGCTTCCCAGAAAAGAGCACCTCTCTTACATATTTCTGAATGTGAACCAGTAGAAAAATTCATGTGCACAAGTAACATGGCTGAAAAATCCCAGGAGAAGAAGGGCTTTTCTAGCCCTATTATAGATGGCAGGCTTTTTTGTACATACAGTGATACTGCAAAATTCTTCTGGAGTATAGAAGCCGAAAGCAAAGTCCCTTAGCACCTAAGGTGACTGCCCATCTAATGGAAAAGATAGTGAGGCCTGTATGCTAGTAACCCACATTTTGCAGTCTTTTGTGGGGTATTCAGTAGTATGCAATGCTCATGTATCATATATTGGATGATGTGGATCCTACATCTGGTGATGTGGATAACCTCCTGGCCCAAGAGGACAACCATAGACGTCTTCATGGAAGAGTAAAAAGGATTCAAAAACTACCTTAGTCATCCAAGCTTTGATGGAAAACATGCAAACCACCTTTCTCTTCTTTTCATCTTTGTTGAAATCATCATGAGTGTCAAACTTAAAGGAATTCCAAAAATATGGTGTAGCTGTAGAATGTAAACAGCTATGCTGCAAAAAAATGGGCAAAGATTTTGGTTAAAAGAGAATAGTCAACACTTGTCATCATTAACTGGGAGCTATGGCTCATTCCTTCCAAGTTCACAGCTTGGCCTTGCAAGGTGCTGAATATCTTTGTCAGTGCATAAGGGTGGTGCTGAGTAAATTATATGCTGAATTGGTAGCACTGCTTAGTATTAAGGCTGCAAACATTTCCTGTTATAAGACTTAGCTGCTTATACTTTTGCCAAACTAACTGTTTAGGTTGAAATTTTCCATGTGCGGCATTTGCCTTGTGAAGAAATCTTTTGGAAAATTTCAGCCAAAATGTTTCTGCTGTGAAGCAAGAGAAAAACATGCTATTTTTTGCCGTTAAGAAAACAGTCCTGTAACCTTTACTTTGGCGGCTCTTGTGCCCTCCTCATATGTTGAGCAGGAAATTGACATCTGGCAAAAGGGTGGTCTGTGTGTCACTGATGCGCTGTTTGCTATCCATACCAGAAACCACTTAAAATGTAAATCTTGGAAATGTCCAATTTGTATGAACTCACTAGCAGTTTGCTAAAACTTGACCACAAAAATCCCAGAAACTTCTGTTCTAATGGAGCATACTGACATTTCAGGCCTGTTTAATTTCTTTATTGATGATCTAGATGAGGGGATCGAGTGCACCCTCAATAAGTTCCCAGATGACTCTGAGCTGAGTGGGAGTGTTGATCTGCTGGAGGGTTGGAAAGCTCTGCAGGAGGATCTGGACAGGCTGGATTGGTGAGTCAAGGCCAATGGTGGGAGGTTCTACAAGGCCAAGTGCTGAGTCCTGTCCTTGGATCACAGCAACCCCAGACTGTGCTACAGGCTGGGAACAGAGTGCCTGGAAAGCTGCCTGGGAAAAAGGACCTGGGAGTGCTGGTTCAGTAGCTGAGCATAAGCCAGCGTGTGCCCAGGTGGCCTGGAATGCCAATGGCATCCTGGCCTGTATCAGCAACGGTGTGGCCAGCAGGACCAGGCAGTGATTGTCCCTCTGCACTGGTGAGGCCTTGTGTGCTGTGTCCAGTTCTGGACCTTTGATCCAGGAAGGACATTGAGGTGCTGGAGCGAGTCTGGTGTAGGGTCATGGAGCTGGTGAAGGGTCTGGAGCACAAGACCTATGAGGAGCAGCTGAGGGGTTTGATGGTGTTTATACTGGAGAAATGGAGGCTCAAGGTAGACCTTATAACTCTCTACAGCTGCCTGAATGAGGTTGCAGCTGGGTGAGGTTCAGCCTCTACTCCCAGGTAACAAATGACAGGATGAGAGCAAATATTGTCATGTTGCACCAAGAGAGGTTTAGGTTGGACATCAGGATAAATGCCTTCACTGAAAGAGTGATTTACTATTGGACCTTGCTGCCCAGGGAAGTGGTGGAGTCATCATACCTGGGAGTGTCCAAGAAATGACTGGACATGGCACTTAATGCTAAGATTTAGTTCACATGGCAGTGTTTGGTCCAAGGCCTGGACTCTGATCGTGAAGGTCTTTTCAACCTTAGTGATTCTATGAGTCTATTCTTCACATTATTATTTCTAGGCTGGGCTGAGGCCAGATATCAAAAGGGAAAGAAAGAAAGAAAGGAGTTCTTCTCTTCTGCACTGTGAAGTCATGTGTCAAAGAAAACATGCCCCATGCAAAGACACAAAGGACAGGCAGCGAACATAGGGTGCCTCTGAAATGAAAGTGGAACAAGCAAGAGAGGTGGATGCTACTGCAGGGCAGAGACTAGTAGAAGAAGGGAACTGAGACTGATCAAAAGTCTATGACTGGAAAGGAAGGAAGGAAACAGAGTCAAAACAAAATCCATATGAAATGCAGATTAAAAGACTGAATGGCAGGGTTGCATTTCTTGTAACTAACAACCAGCAAGAAAAATCAAACAATGTTTCTGTTACAAACCAAAAGCCTATGAAAGTGAAGCCTAGATGAAAATCTTATAAAAGATTCAGACTTGTGAGGAAATTAATGTTTCTGATAGGAAAAGATCTTTAGTACCAAGTCTCCTTTTCAGCATGGGATAAGAGGTTCTACTGTGATCTGTCACAGCCACTGCCATTGCATGTCATGTTTCTATACTGTTGGTCTACATATTAATATATTTCTAAGAACACTGAAATTGATTAAAGGTGTAACAAAACTTCTATCACAGATTTAGTTGGATGTACCTTTTCTTGTACTGTAATTTCATACTTTTGTGTATTTGTAAACTGCATTTGTTCTGCAGTCTTTGAAGATTAAAGAACTGTCAGAGTAGTGAGGGACAAAAAGAAACATCACTTGTGAATGTCATCTAAATCCTATGATGAAATTTATGCTAACAAATACACCATTAATATTGTAACAATAATGAACGCTTTTGAAAAGTATTATGAGGAAGTTAGGGGGACTTACAGCAGTGATAAGAATAGGGATTTTTGCAGTGGTTTCCAATAAGAAATTTCACTCTCTGTTGCCAATAAATGTTACATTTGGCTAATTAAAAACTCAAAAAAAATCCTGGTGTCAATTTGAGATATGTGATAGATGACTGTAGTATACAAATCAGTAATATACATTCTTAGACTGCTCATGACTGAATATTTATCACAGAACCACAGAATGGTTTTGAAGGGACCTCTGGAGGTTATTTGGTCCAAATATCCTGCTAAACCATAGCCACGTAAAGTCAGTTGTTCAAGCTGATATCCAGACAACTTTTGAATATCTCCATGACCTCTCTGGGCAGCCTGTACCAGTGCTCAGACACCCTCACAGAGAAAAAGTGTTTCCAGATGTTCAGAGGGAATCTTTGTTTCTGCCCATTGATTGCCATCCTGTCACCTGTCACTGGGCACCACTGGAAAGAGGCTGGCTCCATCTTTTGTACATCCTTCCATCCCATAATATATTTACATACATTAATAAGGTCCCCCTCATACATATGGAAGGAAGTGTTTTCATTAATAAATGTATGAATTAAATGATAAAGGAAATATATATATATATACATATATTTAGTGTGCCTTATATGTTATCCCATTCAAATGCTTTGACCATTTAAGCCATTTAAGTGAATGAATTTCAAATGCTAATAACAATATGATATTTCTGGTAACTTCTTTAAAGCAAAAAATATCAAACCAAAAGCCAAACCTAGTTATATGTTTTATTCTTAAAATTATTCAGTGTTTACTTCTGCATTTTTAACAAATGTGTTGCATACTAGCTTTCTGCCTACATTTTTTTTTGATAGCCAAGTGAGCAAAGTTATGAATAGTACAAAGCTGAAAGAAAATGTTACTGCATCAAAAAAAATCGTATTGTACTATGTGTCTGCTTTCTAGAACAACATGAGTTGCCACATAAGAGCTTAAACATGATTTTCCTCAATTTTATACTGAAGAGTTTTAAATTAAACTTGCATATGACCGCTACTGTGTAGACCCAGAAAACCATTTCTAACTGAAATGAAAATACTTTAACACTTTATTTTTCTCATGAAAGGGACTTTAAACATGTGTGGTCACAAAGCATCCTAAACAAAAAAGATGCATTGCTTCAGAATCTGCTGCCATCCTCAGATTTGTTTTCTGTGATACCTTAGAATAACATAAGTAAATCATACCTGGCAGCCTAAATTTTCCTATGACCTTCTCTTTTTCTCTTTCCTATTAACCTCTCTTTTCCTGAGAATGTTGTATAATGCTCTTTAAACATGACCTTGTTTTCCATTTCTTCCAAGAAACAATAAATTTTTTTACTTTCCATAATCAAACCTTGTATTATTTTTCTGGTCTGTATGACAGTGAGTCACACCACAAACCCAGCTCTTCTGTGGCATTTCCTGGGCCATGATTGGATTTGCCATTAAGCGGACAAAGAAACTCAATCCTAATACAAGTTGTGAGTTTTTCTCACATGAATCTGGAGACTGAGAACCTGCATCTGATACATATAATCACCTCCAGGCTCTTAGTGGAGAGTAGAGCTGACAGTGGACTGGAAATCATGCATACACAATAACACAGGTCTGGTTTTGTCCTCTTGAGGGGAAAGGACTGTCATGTTCCCTCTCGAGGGGAAACATGTATGAGTACAATCACCAGTCACAGGCCAATGTGTCTGAACAGCCTGGTCTGTACCTCCCTCTCTGTACCTAAGCATAGATGCACCTTAACTCCATCTTCAGTAAAGTTGGATTATGAATAACTGGAGAAATAGTAATATTTTCTACAGTAAATTTCCTATTTTCTTATGCTGCTGAGTCAATCAGGCTTAGTCGCTGTTCCAGGCCTCCATCTCAACAGGCACCAGCAACCAGATGTAGAACATGTATCTTTGAGTCAATAGAAAGAGATGTTTCAGTTGTCAACAAGCAGTCATAACAACAATTGAAGTTCAAACCCTTTTATTGAGGTTTTATGCTAAGAGTAATCCAACACATGTTCTTCATAGTGGCTTTGGAATTTTATTTTTCTTAGGCACTTGAAGTTTCAAATTAAATTTATTTATACTTAATTTGCATGTGGCATTTGATGGCAAAGCCATGTAGAGGCTCTTTGAGTTCATATGTTACTGAAGTGCAAAACAATCCCCACTCTAAGGAAATGAAGGCTCTAAGGCATGTTAGCTTAGCTAGAGAAAAGGCTACTCTGAATGCCAGGGAGGTGCCTGGTGTCAGCAGGATAGCATAATAACTCAGGTACCCGATACTTATTACCCCCTTTAATTTCTAAAAG
This sequence comes from Dicaeum eximium, assembly GCA_013396995.1. Taxonomy (NCBI): domain Eukaryota; kingdom Metazoa; phylum Chordata; class Aves; order Passeriformes; family Dicaeidae; genus Dicaeum; species Dicaeum eximium. The sequence goes on from VWZP01006729.1 coordinate 2,113,609, forward strand.
ATCTGTTTCCAGGTGTGAGCACACTTGGTGTTCAAGGACATTGTTAGGTGCGCCAGTAAATCACATATAGCATCGTACATTGGACTGGAGGTTGGATACCAAACAACAGAACATCATTCCTCCTCCAGTCTGCTAAATGGGAAAAGGATCATGATGAAAAACTAGCATGCAATTACAGGATCAAGAGCTGCATCCATAAGCAAGCATAATTCTGCTTTTCATAATTTCTAACTGCTTGGCTTTGCAAGAATGTCTTTTGAAGTTTGAATTTGTGAGTAGCGCACATGTGGGATATGCATATTTACCACGAGTCATCACAAATACATATCTTTTAAACCATTCAAATAATTATGAGGAAACAAGTTTCACTTTGTTATGCTCAGTATAGATACCAATGAGTACATGTGGTTTTACAATATTGACAAAGGAGATGCCTTTGATGTTACACAAACAAGAAACAGTTTCCATCTATATTGTCACTTGTATATATTTAATGCAACCTGGGACTTAGTGGGGCTGTCTGTGGAAACAACCCTATATTAAATCCATCTTTTTACATTCTGGAAAGTATTAAAATTATTTAAACAGAAGAATGGAGTGAAACTGGTCTGTGGCTTATGAGGAACAAATATTGCCAGCTGAAATGCTGAAATGCTTGGCAACCCAACTAAGTTTGGAATACCAATACCAACCACAGGCATGCATTTCATCTTCCACAGGACTCTTTGCTGAAGAGGAAACATTGAGAAGTTCTCATGAGACTAACTTTATATAATATTTATTTTAAAAAAGAAATCAATATCAAACTATCTTATTGTCACAACCTGAAAAATGTATGATTAATCAGTTTGGGATCATCATGGTCTTCACTACAGATTTTGAAATGCCAGTATAAAACTATAGGAGCAAATAATTAAATATTGTGACAATTTTGTTTAGTCTAAGGGGAAGTGGCTGGCATTAAGATTTTTTCACTGTTTTCAAGTAGAAAGAGTTTAAATTGTAAGAACATCACCACGTTGCTATGTAGACTTTTTTTTTTCCGTAGAAAAGCTCTTTATTCCTTCAGGCACGGGTATTACATTTTCCTATCTATATGAACAAAATTAAAAAACCACTAATGATGAGAATAATAATTAGTGCAGTGACATCCTTCAGACAAGGAATCAGCTATTCAGAGCTATTACTTCTTTAGTAACACTTAAATTATGAGGAAAACTCCCCTTATCCTCTGCTTCCTCTGAAGAGGGGAAGATGGTGACCATGACTATAACACAAATGGATTGGATACAACAACATTTTCCCAGGTTTAGAATGAAACTAGCTTAGCACACCTGAAAGAAAGCACTCTACTTTTCATATTATTTAATCTTATATGCACCTTTCTCTCAGAACTGGATTAGGGACTGATTGCCTATGCTCTTGCCCTAAAAGATTTGGTGTGGTATCTGTGATGGGAAAGATGTGTTCAGCAAGAAAGAATAGTCTAAAAGCAGGATCAAACATTAACCCAAATGCAGACAAAAGAGCACATCTGATTGGCATCTGATACCAATCATTGCCTATGCTCTTTTCTCACCCCCTTACAATGTGATTCATACAGTGCTGGCAAATACAGGCTGCCTCATTTGGTATGTTTTACTTACTGTTGTAATTGTAATGTTTGTTGTTCAAGGAAATATACCGTTTCCTTTTTGCACTGATTTCTTTAAACAAAGATAATACTGTTTTCTCCAGTTTTCTGACATTTGCAGTAGATGATGGTTAATTGTTCTTTCAACCCCACAGAAAATGAAAACCATAGACATTTTCCTTTACCTTTTAAGCTGTGATTCTTTGCAATCATCCTACAGTGCCTAGAACAGAAAATGGCAAAATTTCCTTAAAAATTGGTCTATTAATCTGTATAGGCAAATTACTTTTGACTAGAGAGGTTCTTATGGCAGAGTGTTGACCACACTTTTCCATTATCCTTTTCTTCCACCAGGAAATGTAGCATGCCAGGGCAGACTTGCAATCTTTGAAATAATGAATGTGGCACTAAATATATACAAATTATAAGGCTCATCTCAGTGGATAAATGTGTATTACTTTTTTCCCATTACACTCTAAAATTAAAAGTCAGTAAAAGCTTCTACATTTTTCAAAGAGAATGTATATTTTTAAAGAAAAACATAACCAATGTATAATTAGAACTGCTAGAACATGCATAAAAACATTGTTTTAATGTTTATGTTTTTGGCAAATCGTTCAATGAAAAAGAGGTTAAATTTGATTTTAATGAGTATGCTGACAGCAAACTATGTGACTCATCTGTATGGGTATCTATGAGAAAACATCTGATTTTTACTTCTCAATATCTTTAAAAGTAGAAAAGCTGTTTCTGAAGTGGCACAATAGTTCAATCTTCAATAAATTTGGAAGCTAATTATTTTCTTTATTTTCCTAATTGTGCTGGAAGGGCAAAGAAGTATATGAAAGATTGAGACTCCTGTGCTCTGCTCGGCACAGTACTGAGTAACAGAAGAACCTTGCTCTGAGCAGATCATGCTTTGAATAGACTTGACAGACACAACAGTAGGAAATTGCTCATATCTGAGCCATGATGCCTGATGTTGGAAAATGTCTCATGAGTCTCAAGACGTATGTTGCACAAGTGGGTTTCAACAGGAGTGAGTACTGCTAAGAAGATAGAGCAGTTTCTGTAAGCAAATTCTGCTAAATGAAGAAGCTAGAGGTATTTGTGGTAATACCTCATTAATCATATTTCCTCTGAGCCTCAAGGTTTGTCTAGCCTAGCTAAATGACCTGGAGGCCTCTTGCCTTCAGTGGCATATGCAGGAATCATAACGTCATGATTCACAATTGTTTCTCTCCTGTCACACCAGCCACTGAGTAGTGGTGATGGTTCAGGTGATGGCAAAGAAGATCTGGCCTGAGTCTAGAGTACACTTTAAATCCATGCTATGGACCTGCAGGAAATAGTTACAGCCATTCTATTACTGTATTTTATAAGTGTCTGGCTGACAGTTCCCAATTGATAGCCTTTGCCCTTGGGGGAGACATCAACTGGTCAGATGTCAGCTGGAAACTCAACACAGTGAAGAAGACGGAGTCCAGGAGGTTGCTAGAGAGTTTGGAGATAAATTCCTGACCTAGCTGGTAAGTCAGCCTGCCAGGAGCAGTGCCCTGCTACAACTGCTGTTTACAAGCAGAGAAAGGTAGGGCACGTGGTGTTTGGAGGTTGTCTTGGGCATGGTGATAGGTAGCATTGGGCCAGTCTTGTTTAATAACTTTATCGCTCATCTGGATAAAGGGATCAAGGGCGCGCTCAGGAAGTTTGCAGACAACATTAAGTTGGGTGGGAGTGTTGATCTGCTGGAGGGTTGGAAAGCTCTGCAGGAGGATCTGGACAGGCTGCATCAATGGGTCAAGGCCAATGGTGTGAGGTTCTACAAGACCAAGTGCTGGGTCCTGCCCTTGGATCACAGCAACCCCAGACTGTGCTATAGGATGAGGGAAGAGTACCTGGAAAGCCACCCAGTGGAAAAGAGCCTGGGAGCGTTGGTTGACAGGAGCTGGACATGAGCCTGTGTGTGTCCAAGTGGCCAAGAAAGCCAATGGCATCCTGGCCTGTATCAGCAATAGAGTGGCCAGCAGGACCAGGGCAGTGATTGGACCCCTGTACTTGGCACTGGTGAGGCTGCACCTCAGATTCTGTGTCCAGTTGTGTGTCCCTCGTTGCAGGAAAGACATTGAGGGGCTGGAGTCCAGAGGAGGGCAATGGAGCTGGTGAAGGGTCTGGAGCACAAGTCCTGTGAGGAGCAACTGAGGGAGCTGGGGTTGTTTATGCTGGAGAAAAGGAGGCTCAGATGAGACCTTTTTCTCTCTACAACTGCCTGACAGGAGGCTGTAGCAGAGTGGGGGTCACTCTCTTCTCTCAGGCAGCCAGTGACTGGACAAGGGGGAATGGCCTCAAGTTGCCCCAGAGGATGTTCAGGTTGGACATCAGGATAAATTTCTTCACTGAAAGGATGTTTAAGAATTGGAAGGAACTGCTCAGGGAAGTGGTGGAGTGACTATCCTTGGAAGTGTACAAGAAATGACAGGACGTTTCACAAGGCATTTAGGACTGCAGTTTAACTGACATGGTGGTGTTCAGTCAAAAGTTGGACTCAAAGATCTTGGAGATCTTTTCCAACCCTAATGATTCCATGATTCTCTAGTAATTCAATGTATACATGCTTTTCCCGCTCTTTAAGCTTGTTTCATGTGGTAAATGTAAAACCATCTCTAGAGAAAGATTATATAAAAGATGGTTTCTCTGGAGTTGCTACATATAGAGAGCAAAAATGAGAGCTGGAAAAGTAGAAAAAGCAGAATGGCATCTTTAGTCCTCTTCTCATGAGGAACACAAAATATTAGATACCTATTTAAGCATGGTTTTCTCTAGTTCCTTTCATATTATTTTTCAACCATGCTCTTTGGAAAATGAAGCCATAGAATATTCAGAAATGAAGCTGGTGTTATTCAAGTTAAATTAAAAGCATATGAATGAGTCACACCCTGAGTAGGAAGTTAATTTAACCAGTAACAATATGTTAAAAATATTTTGGTGAATAGTTAGCTCAGTTCCTTGTTTGCATATCCTTATGTTAAATTAAAATACTGGCAGCATTTAATCTTTTAATCGTTGTGATTTATGGGGTTGTTTCTGTCCAATATGGAAACCATGTCCTAAAATCTTGAGAATTGTACATTTCCCCAAATTCTCCATCCTTGACTTAGACAAGACTCGGATGATGTCAGCGGAACTGCTCATTAGGGTAGACCTGTAGTCCTCAAGGCTTTGTAAAACCTGGACTTGGTTTGCACATTGGTGAAAATAATCCCTTCCAAGAAAAAATGGAGACCTCCAGCATAAGCAAAGTAGAATTTTACTCTTGGAATTCATATATGTATATCTGGTGGATTTGTTACCAAGAAATTTACTGGGTTATTAAACATCAGATTCAATTGATTTAAAAATCTGACAATTGCTCTTAGGAATTAGCATATGTTTTAACTCAGCACAAATTAATTCTTTAAAAAGAAGTTAAAAGAACATAGTTCAATTTACAAGCATGCTGTATTACCAATTATTAGTTTTCAGAAACTGAAGATATTGTTATTTTTGTTAAATGGGGCAATATTTCAGAGTAATTTTTTCATTCTGTACTTCAGCTAGGACATCTTTCTGCTTTTCATCAGAGAACCACACCTTTATAAACAATAGCATTCTCAAAAGATGTTTTCACAAATTGCCTGATTTAGTTTTAGCACCTTGTGGTGTTTTACTTGCCTACAGATATGAACTTATATCCACTCCTTTGGAGTTGAAGGCTTTCGCTTTCTTTACCTCAAAGTGAACATTTTATTATTTGTATAAAGTACAACTATTTCTGAGATGCAGAAAAGGTGACAAAGAATTGTAATTCAATAATTAAACATAAATTTGGAAGAGAAATAGAACTTTGGATCCCTGCTCCAAAAGAAACCACATCAGGGATCTTAGCTTGCTCCTCACAGTTGAAGTCCCTAGTCATTACACTGCTTTTTATTTATGATTTTGACAAAAAAAACCCTAACAAACAAAAACATACTGGAGTGTCTTTAGTAGAGATGCCAAAACAGTCATGGTATTAGAGCACATGAAATGAAAGGAGAGCTTGAGGAAGCTGATTTTGTTCATTCCATAGCGGAGGCTTTGGAGGAAATCTGATTGATGTCTACAACTATCTGGAAAGATGGTGCAAAGAGGAGGAACCCAAACTCTTATGGGTGCACTGACAGAATGAGAGAAAAAACTCAGAAGATGGAAATTTTGCATTGAATATAAGGGGGGAAAAAAATCTCTGTGAGAATTTTCAGACCTGGACCAGGCTGCCCAGAGACAATTTTATTCCTTGAAGATGTTCAAAACCCAAATGGACAGGGCACTCAGAAGCTTGATCTGGCTGAGCCTGCTCTGAGCATGTTATTAGACAAGATGATCTTCACAGATCCCTTCCAACCTAGGTGATTTTATGGTTCTCTGGAAAAGAAATTACAGTAGAATTGAGAAAAAAAATCTGATGAAGAAATGTTTCACTGAAGTATCCCTGCTCCACCTTTTGAGATATTAAAAAATAGGGAAGAGGTGTATTTTATAATGGAATAAACCCTTCTTTCTACAATAGTAATCCAATCAAGATATTTTTTAAAATTTAAATAAAGTTAAGTAATTCTTCCTGAAAACACTATCTTATTTGCTTTTTCAGATGAATGTGAAATTAAGTAATGAAATATACCGTTCTTAAAGAAAAATTCTGAAATAATTGCACATCAATTTGGTATTTCAGATCAGGTTTATGCCTTAAAATTTAATATCTATTTTAGTATGTTTACACTCACTATGTCATAGAACTGTGTCATTCTATCATATATACCACATATGATTCACATATGTAACTTGTTTTTGTTCAGGTTTTAATGTATTTTTCTCCATAGCAAGCGCAAAATAATTAAATATAGATAAAACTAACGAAAATGGAATGCCTAGGCCAAAGCTTTCATCGAGTGTCAGCAATTTATGGAGACCAAGTTGAAAGTGAACATAGACAGAATCATGAAAAAGTAGCATTTTTATTGGAGCATTTAAAACTATTGAAGCCAACATTCCTCCACTCTGGTGGAAGCGGATTCATTCCCAACTCTTTTTTTAGTAACAGATTTTTTATCCAGCAATATTAAAATAACTCCACACCTCACAAATCCTCTGCAGCAGAATTCTTGCCCTCTTCCTCTTTCCTGGCATCAGCAGTGCACTTTTTTCTCTGCTGAGATTGCAATCCACTTAGAGAAAAAGAAAGGGAGGCTTCATTCACTCCCTGAATTTTCATTTGAGTGATCCCAAATTCTTATTCAAGTGCTGATTTATGCAAGCTGGGATGGGGGAAAGAGATACAACAATTTATAGAATTAGATAATGCCTTTAAAATGTGTGCACAGCATAAGAAATCAGCACTATGTTACACAGCAGACCTTCCCCAGTTGCCAGGTAACTGAAGCAGGGGGACATTAATATCTTACTGAGGTCAGGGATGTGATCATCATCTAATGTAGAGCTATCTAGTCTACCTGTAAATCCTGTAAATCCTGTAGGCTGCTGGGAGATTTAAGGGTGATGCAATGCAAACAGAGGACAGCAGCTTGGTGCATAATTTTTGTGAGCTTCTGAATGCATCTCAGATTAATTTTGTGCTTAGAGTTAAAGCTATTTTTCCAAGTGTTGGATGTCTTTAAATCTAAAAATGCTTTCATTTGCAAAGTTTCCAAATTTAGTCTGAATTTACTGATTAGTTGTGAATAAATTTGTTTTGTATGTCTACATCCACATAAATGTGGGGGAGCAAAATGTTAGATTGGGTACTAGTGTATACAGATTTTCTTTTCTTCTTCAACCAATAGGTTTCAAATGTATCTTTGACATGTCTGACTTTGCATTTTGGAATTTGAAAAAAAAGAATGCTTCACCAGTTTTTGCCCTTCTAAGCACTATGGGAAAATGGAGTAGAATAAGTCTGACACGATGACTTTAGGGGCTTCACCTTTAGTGTTTATATACCCACATGTCTACATAAGCCATCTGAAAAGCAAGACCTTCACAACCTGGTCCACTTTAGACATTTAACTCAGTGTCTTCCCCCTCTGTCTTGAGTGCCATCAAGCTGGAAGGTTCTGTGAGGTGATGTGTTAGGATACTCTTGTTTTAACTACTCTGCTATGCATGAACTACTTTACATTTCCATGTTACACTTGTGCCTTTTGTAAGTAACCACTCCATATTCAGAAAAAATAAGTAGAATTCTAAGTTGAAATCCCCTGGACTGTTGTTACAATACACCTAAGAGGAAGACAGAGTCTTCAACCCCGTGGTTATTCCAGGTGGAACAGAGATATAGGCTGTTATCTGGTCCTAGCTGAGAGTCAGAAACAAGTTCTATCTAGATGCTTAGATCATACAAGTAAGTAAGAATAAATGATATTTGTCTTTAATTTTCTCACTTTTTTCTATCACATACACCTGCAATTTTCTATGTTAAATGTTATGAACTAAGTGACTGTGATTGCATTTTATTTGCCCTGGCTTAAGTCTAACTGGAAAGCAGCAAAGCCTTTCTCAGACAAAAGTGTGAGAAATAGATAAACTTGATATCTTGGATGCTAGAAAAAATATCCATACCTGCCCAGCTCATCATCCATTGGTTTTAGACAGTCACAGAGTGTCTGTATGATCTGTGCACATCATGAGAGCTGGCACTGTACAGGACAGTGTAGGCAGAAGTGTCCTCTGTGACATTAAAAGTTGTCTGGCATTCAGTAAGAGAGCTTGGTGGCATAAGGCAGGAATGCACATTTACAGCTTGAAGGTCAAAGAAAAATGTCATGCCTATTTTAGCTCTTAAGGTAACAAAACCTCAAAGAACTTATTTCTTGCTATTATTTAAAAGAAGCTGGAGATATCTAGATGTGGACATCTGAATTTGATCAAATTAATTTGACTTGTGTGCTGCGATGAAAGCTATTGAAAGTGGGTGCAAAAACATCACAGAAAAGGAGATCCCCTATTCTCTTAGAATGGCATAAAGCTTGGTTGTTAAGGTATTGTCTTGAAATGAGTTCAAAAATGCAGTATCTGGACCTATTTTTCCAAGTATGAATAAAAAGTCTAACCTTGAACTGGTGACTAAAAGGGAGAAGAAGAGAACAGCAGCAGCTTAAGGAATTTTTATTTTGTGAATCCTCCCTTTTTGTTTTACTTAGAATATATGAAACCTTTCATCTCAGGCCAATATGTTGTATTGTATTAAACTATTTTTACTACATTTTCATTTCAGCAAGGATGGGAAGCAAAAAATATTCGTAGTTTGATCCAAACTTTTTTTCATCTTGGCTATTAAACAGAGAAAGCATCTATTCAAACAACATTAAAGTCCTGATACTGATCTCATACCAGACTAAATCAGGAATCTCTCCAATAAGGTTATTTGGGTATGCTGGTATAAAACTGTGCTATATAAATGAAATCAGAATCAGGCCTTGATAGCAGCCCCATGTAAAAGAAACGTGCTGAAATCTCATCTAGTCAGAAGGAAATGAGCAGCAAACCTTGTACCAAGAAGGTATTCCAACAGAATTTAACTATTCCACACAAGTTCCCATGTGAAAACATTCTTTCCCTGCCCCACCCCCCCAAAAAAAAACCCAAAAAAAACCAAAAATAAAAACAAAAAGAAAGAAAATAGAAAAAAGAAAAAAGAAAACAGCATTATTTCAGGCTAAAGTTAAATCAGCTAAGCTGATTGTAGTTTTATTTGCAAATCAATTCTTTGGGGTTGAAGTATTTTTCAAACAGTGTCACAGACTGGTCTGGGGACAAAAGGACCTTAAAAATCATCCAGTTCCAACTTCCCTGCTGTGGGCGGGACATCTTCTGCTAGATCAGGTTGCTCAAAGCCCCATCCAACCTGGCCTTGGACACTTCCAGGAATGGGGAATACGCAGCTTCTCTGGACAACTTGTTCCAGTGCTTCAGCACCTTCACAGGTAAGAATTTCTTTTAAATATCTAATATGTAATCTACCTTCTTTCAGTTTAAAGCCATTACCCCTTGTCTCATCACTACATCATGCCCTTGTAGAAGTCCCTCTCTGACTTGCTTGTAGGCCCCCTTTAGGTACTGAAAGGCTTCTATAAGGTCTCCTTGGAGCCCCCCTCTGCTCCAGGCTGAACAATCCCAACTCTCTCAGTCTTCACAGGAGAAGTGCTCTCACCCTCTGACCACCTTCATGACCCTCCTCTGGATCTGCTCCAACAGGTCCATGTCTTTCTTGTTGTGAGGGCTCAAGAGATGGACATATTCCAANTGACCCTCCTCTGGATCTGCTCCAACAGGTCCATGTCTTTCTTGTTTTGAGGGCTCAAGAGATGGACATATTCCAAGTGGGTCTCATGAAAGCAGAGTAGAGGGGCAGAATCACCTTCCTTGGTAGCCACACTGCTTTTGATTGAGCTGTGATATATTTGCACTGCAATGACCTGTTGCTGGGTTGAATCAAGATTTTGTAGGGTTAAGATTTTAGCTGAGGATTAGAACCAACTCATATTGAAGTTAGATACACCAATGATAGGTTAATGATTATTAGATACTTAAGCTAAAGCTAATTTTTATATTATGAGCTTATTTGTAGAAGGAAGTGGAGCAAGGGAACCATTATAAGAACATATTGGAACTGGTAGAACAATGCCCAGCACCTGGACTCTGTGTTAATCCATCACAAAGCAGG
>VWZP01006729.1:2124141-2234222 GCA_013396995.1 Dicaeum eximium
GGAGGTACTGGGGTTATGCACATGTATTACTTTGGGAAAAAATAGAAGGCAAAAAACCTTGTACGGTGCGGTCACACCCTTCAGAGACTACTCCTGTGCCCTCCACAGGTGCCAATAAATACATACTACTTNGCATCCCTGGACCCCTGACCCAATTCAAGACCACCGACCCAATTCAAGAGAAGAAAAATGAGAAGGACTAATAACCTAATTTTAATACAAATTGGGGATAGGAGGTACTGGGGTTATGCACATGTATTACTTTGGGAAAAAATAGAAGGCAAAAAACCTTGTACGGTGCGGTCACACCCTTCAGAGACTACTCCTGTGCCCTCCACAGGTGCCAATAAATACATACTACTTTCTAACTTTAATTAGTTAGAGGGTTTCTGTCCATGAATTTCGGTTTTTGACAACTCAGGGTCATGTTGAGCTTCTCCACCAACAGCCCAAACTCCTATCTTCAGGACTACTCTCAATCCACTCATTTTCCAGCCCACATTTGTGCTTGCGATTTCCCCAAGCCGTGTGCAGGACCTTGCACTTGGACCTCATGAGGTTCACACAGGCGACCTCTCCAGCCTGTCTCAGGATGGCATCCCCTTCTTCCAGGGTGTTGACTGCACCACACAGCTTGGTGTTGTCATTTGAGGGTGACAGACCACTGCAACAGGCTTTGTGGAGAGTTTGTGGAATCTCCTTCCCCAGAGATGGTCAAAACCTGCCTGGATGAAATCCTGTGCAACATGCTCTTGGTGAACCTGCTTTACAGGGGGTTGGACCAGGTGAACTGCAGATGCCCCTTCCAACCCCAACCATTCTGTGATTCTGTGCACAAACTTGCTGAGAGTGCTCTCAATCCTACTGTTCATGTCACCAGCAATGTTAAACAGTGCTGTTCCCAATACCAGCCCCTGATGGATGCCACTCATCACTGCTTTCTCTTTGGACATCGAGCCATTAACCACAAGTCTCAGAGTGTGACCACTCAGCCCAGTCCTTATCCACCTAACCCTCTAGTCAGATAGCCCATGTCTTTCCAGTTTAGAGACAAGGAAGACATGCAGGACAGTGTCAAAGTCTTTGCACAAGTCCAAGTCAGTTGCTCCTCTCCTATCCACCAATTCTGTAACCATGTCATGGAAGGCCACTAAATCTGTGAGGCACAATTTGCTCTCAGTGAAACCATACTGACTGCCACCAATCATCTCCTTATTTTTCACGTGTCTTAGAATAGTTTCCAGGAGGAACTACTCCATGACCTTGCCAAGCACCAAAATCAGACTGACTGGCCTTTAAATAATTTTTCCCTTTTTTAAAAATGAAAGTTATTACCACTTTTCCAGATGGTGAGAGCCTCACTGGACTGCCAAGGCTTCCCGAATAGGATTTATAGGTTTACAGCTCAGTCACTTTACCTGCCATTTCCCTTGGGACACACAGTTGCATCTCATCACGTCCCATAGGCTTGTGCACCTTCAGGTTCCTTAGATGGTCCTAGATTTGATCTTCTCCTGCACTGGGTGGTGCTTCATTCTCCCAGGCCCTGACTTGCCTTCTGTGACTTGGGTGGTGTGGCTGGTGCCTTTGTCTGTTTCCTCTTTGCCTTTTCCTCTTTCTCTTAAGAGAGAGAAGTCATCCAGTACCTCAGTCTTCTCCACCCGGTAACCAGGCCTCCTGTTTCCTCCCAGAGGGAGACCACATTTTCCCTAGTATTCCTTTTATCACTGACATACCTATAGGAACTTTTCTTATTGTCGAACATTTCCCTGGTGGGATCTAATTCTCTCAGGGCTTTAGCTTTCCTAACCCAATCCCTGCTGCTTTGAGCATTTTTTCCTGCATTCCTCCCAGGCTACCTGTCTGTAGCTTTCCATCCTTTGTGACCTTCCTTTGTGTGCTGAGTTTGTCACAAATTTGTTTGTGCATATGTCAGCCCTCAGCAGTTTTGCTTGCCTTTCTCTTCATTGGGATTCATTGTTCCTGAGTTTAGAGGAGGTGATCCTTGAACATTAACCAGATTTCTTGGCCCTCTCTTCCCACAAGGTCTTTATCACATAGTAATTCACCAAGCAGATTCTTGAAGAGGCCAAAGTCTCTTCTCTTCAAGTCCAGAGAAGTGAATGTGCTGTGCACCTTCCTTACTGCCCTAAGGCCCTTAAACTCCTCCATTTCACATCCTCCCAGGAGACATTAAGTAATGGTTATTGTGAAGTAGTTATTTCAGACAGCTACCAGTGTGACAGCTACCAAAGCAACCCTTATCCTGTGCACATTCCTTTGCTTTTTCATCTTCTTTTTAGCATTCCCCCCTTCCTTACTTGTTTTAGATTACTTTTTCCTCATCAGCTTCTTCTAAGCCTTAATTGTAGAATGAATTCTACGAGATTTTTATTTCACATTCAAGGCACCTTGCAAAACCAAAAGAAAAAAAAAATCTGTGAGAACAGACAAATAAAAAACCAAAGATATTGCTTAGCTAGCTTAATGACCTGTGATATCACTTTCAAAAATATGAGGAGCAGTGACATAGCTAGACAAAGCAATGCTCTGTTTTAAAGGTTTGGTTTGAACATATGAGCCTTCAAAAAAAAAAAAAGTATTTAACCAGAAAATAAAGTTCAGATAACACAGATGGGTCATAAACCACAACACATTGTTTCTTTCTATTTTGGGCAATTGATCTCATAGCTACATCTCCCAAATAACAGGGAAAACATGGAAAATTACCATGTATTCCTCATTGACGAAGACTTTGAAACCATTTTGGAAGGAGTCGTGGGAATGTAAGAGTCTGAAAACAAGACATGAATGAATGACTAGCAGCTGAATAGAAACATGAGACAAGCTATATGAACTCAGATTAAAGGTCTCTTTTGCTTAGTAGCCTTTTCCCACCAGTGGCCTTTTGAATGGGCTTTCTCTCTCCTTAATGTCTCTGTTCATGTTCCACAGCCACCTCTGCCTTCCTTTGGTCCTGGTGATGAATCCTGAGCTCTTTTTCTGGAACAGCAGTTTGCCCTCAATGCCATTCATGATTGTGTAGACCTTTCTCATATCAGCAGTGACTTGTAACCACAGACAGGCAGTCTGTGTGGCAAAACCAATCAGCAGCAGGAACCCCATACAGCTACAAAGATAATATTTCCTTTTTTTATGTTTAAGTTGGCCTCAGACATCCCTTAAGGGGGCAGGAGGGAAAGCTGCTGTCATTGTGTGAAGTCAGACAATGAAGAAGAAATCACTGTCTAGAACTTGAAGTTCCCTGAGGTTTTTTAGGAGTGTTTCACACCATTGCTTCTTGTGTCCTTCATGTGGCCTCATGCTATGTAATACACCTTTCTTGGTTAATGATAATCACTAGAAGACACTTCTTTCTCACAGCTTCTCTTGTTACTGACTCTGAAACAATTCATGTGGGGCAGGGAATACTCCTTGTCACTTTTTATAATATGATTTGGGATACTGGTCACCCTACACTTTCTGATCACAGCCCTAAAGGACAAAGTTAATACAGAAAACACATTCATTTACAAGAAGATTTTACAAAATGAAGCAGAGTAAACAAAAAATAGAAAAAGAAAACAGCATTGAAGGCCTCTTTCACAGAAAAAGCTTGAGAAAAAAACTGTAACAGGATAAGGAAAAAAACCACATTCAACTGTAATTGAGAACAACTAGAATGATACATATGCTAAACCCTTCTATCTGCCTTAAGTTTGGAAGAAACAGATGTTTTCTTACACAGTGATGGAAAGAAAAGTTCAGTGTTTCAGCACTCAACCTCTACAAAAGTTTATAATTTGCTAAAGAGCAGTTACTGTATCAGATTATCCACTTTCTAACAAATATTTGTATTTTCACTAAATTATAAAGTATATAACAAACTTTTGAAAAGGTTTTGACATTAATATAGCTTTCTTTGTTCGAGAAATGAAGAAACTCAAAAATATTTTCAGACACATCAATTCAGATTTCTTGAGACACAGAAAGGAAAATCTCAGATAACTTTTACACATTTTAATTTTAATCTGAAAAGAAAAAGGTAAAAACATTCTTATAAGTTTGGGGTTTTTTGTGTTTTTTTGTTTTTTTTTTTTATTTCACAGAGCTATCAGATGATGCTAGCATACATTCTTGAAGTATGCTCAAATCACACTAATTTACATCAGCTGGCAAGATGATCCAGTGTTCTGGAAATCTCATTCAACTTTTTCATGTCCACAGCACAGATTTTTCCACAAAAATACATTTTCTTGACATTTTCTAGGCCTTCAATTTACCTAAAAATAGAAGCAACATCACACATTCAGACTTTATGACATTATCTGTCCTGGTAATTTTAAGAAAAATAAGTAGGTATTAATTGTTTCCTTCAGTTTCCAACTTGAGATTTCATGAACAAATTACAATATAAATATACCTTATTTAGCACCTCATTCTTTCCCTGGTATGAAGATTTATGGATGTCATCAGAGCTAGGATTGTTGTGGTTACATTGTTCTGAAACTGACTTCGTACAACAATTTCAGTTCTGGAGCTCTCCCATATTAGCTGGGCCTCAAAACTTTGATGCACAGAGTAATCAGTGAAAAAGAAGTTAAAGATGTATTTTGGCTTTCCTAGCTCTTATGAATCTGGTATTTATAAAGGCCTTTGTTTTTCAGCAAGAGATGTCTTCCCAGCAGTCAATCTAGCCTCTTACTGGAAAACAAAAAATCCACAATCCGAATGCATTGGCACTGTCATCTGCCTTCAACTATTAAATAGGGTGTGTTACTTAAAAATTCTGTTAAATTGATAGAATTTATAAAGGCCAGTGTTTTCTTAATAAACACGATCAGTTTCTGTTTCAGGCTGTCAGCAGGTAGCTAAGTAAAAGTTATCTCATGGCAGTAAAAATGGTGTTTGGTAGGGGCAAGTGGCCGGGGCAGGTACATGATCTTTGGTCACTTCATAGAACAGAGTAGTGAATAAAAAAAAAGCTCATTTAAGGGCTACATTTGTCACTTCAGTTCTCAGCAGCTCCTGCCATCATTGTCAATAATTTCTTATCCAAAGTTGTGCTTCACAGTGCCTCAAAGTGCTTTTTAAAAGCTGACAAAAGCTTATGGGTATTTTGGTGCAAGATTGTCTGTAGCACAGTAAAATTAGTGTCAGTAGTGTGGAAAACTGGAAATGAATTGAACTCTCATATGAATGGATGCAGGATTTCTCAGTGAAATGAAGCAACCCATTTTCCTTATTCCCAATAAATGTAAATAAATTCTCTTTGTGTTGTAGAATTTCTATTGAGTGCCTGTTAATGAACAGTGTGGTTTTTATTGAGTCATGAATTGGAAGAGTGCTTTTTTGCTTTAAAATTTTCTTTTTCCAGAGTCAGTCCCAGACTAGTTTCTATGTGAACTTTCTCTAGAGTTTACCAGATGTTCTGTTTGGATTCCATGTTACTGTGTTGTGTTTACTGGAGTTCACAGATGGGCTTTTCACTGAACTAATGAAAACTTAATGAAATCCATATATGTATTTGTCATTTGAGAATACAGTATAATATGATGCTTTCTGTTGCTGTTTGTCATTCATGCTTAAATTGGCAGGACAAATGCAAGTCTCTAAGAGACTGAGTTTGCAAGCAGCCAGAAGGTTTTGCTTCTCTTCTTTCCTACTGTGTGCCCCTTGCTGTCTGGTGGCAGCAGATAACTCCACTTTCAATGGTGCCTAGGTTTTGGTTCTGTTTCAGCTAGTAAAATAGGAAAGCAGAGGGTCAGATAAGAGGTGTTCAAAAGCATGTGTCAACAGAGTTGGTTAAACTGGAGGGTTCCTGATTTCAGGAACAGAAATCAGCAAGGAAATGAAAAAACGAAACAAAACAAATCAAAACAAAACCAAAAAAACCCAAACCAAAAACCAAAACCATCCAAACCCCAAACATTTTAATCAGTTTCTGTCAAATATCAGTAGTGGACAGATAACCCCAAACACTGCATTTCCTGCTGTTGGGTGTGTGAGTAGGTGACAGGCACAGAGAGTTTTGCAATATTAAGTCTAACCAGAAGCCAGTCCCAAATGGTGTTCCCCAGAGGCTGATAGTGCTCAATGCATGCAAGGATGGAGTACACCCTCTGCAAGTTTGTGGGCAATACTACATCCATGCAGCCAGCTGGAGGTGCTGAACACAGACAGATCCGGACAGGCTAAAGAAATGGGCAGAGAAGAACCTCACTTAGTTAAAAAGAAATTGATACAAAGTCCTGCATCTGGGATAGAATAACCCCAGCAGTGCAGGCTGGGATCTGCTGCATGGGGAAAAAAGCAGCTTTGTAGAAGATGTCCTCAGTTCCCAGAAGTCATCAAATCAAGCACTAATCAGCAGTTGAAATTTGCAACAACAAAGGGTAATTAACACTGAGTTATGTTACCAAGAGTGTAGCTCTTGGCAAAATAATTTGCTTATTTCCCTCTAGTCAGCCCTTGTGAGCTACCTCTAGAAGTGTCTGGGTTTGAACTCCTCAGAGTAAAAAAGACATTGACAAACTGGAGGGTCCAGGGCGAGGCAACAGCGCAGATGAGGAGGTGTGACACACACAGAGGGATGGAAACAGCTGGGTTTGTGCTTCTTTGGAGAAGACAGGATTAAAGGAGAAATCTTAACACTGACCTCATCTGTCTAAGAGACTTATAGAGAAGATAAAGCCAGACTCTTCTTGAAAGTACATGGCAAAATCATGTGGGACAATGGCCCCAATTTGCAAATTCCAGTTAGCTATTGGTAAATAATTTTTTATAATATAGTCAAGAGCTAAAATGGATCACCCACAGAGGCTGTAGGACCTCCATCCTTAAAGACAATTGTAATACAATTGGAGGTGACTGGGCAACCTGGTCCAATTAGGTGGATCCAGCTCCAAATCTGAACCTACTTCAGAGCTCCTTTCTGGATCCCATCATCATGATTCTGTGGTTAAATTTAGGTCTTTTTAATGCCTTCTAGTGACATTCTCCTTTTTAAAAAAAAAATATTTATACTGAGAAAGAAATTATTATTATTTTTATTATTATTATTATCATTACAAGTAATTTTACTCTTCTCTATCTCCAAAGGTACTTTGAACACTCCTTATGGAGGAAGGCAGTGCTTTGAAAGCAGACTAATGACTTTAAGTTTGAACAGGAAGATTCTTTCATAATGAAAGTATTTGGAAAATTCTGGAATGGAATATTCACAAACTCTCCAAGTAATGAAAATGGAGGGTCCAGTAATCATACCGAATAGAACACATCACTTCTTTTTAAAAATACTCACATATCAATTTTATTATCTTTTCACTAATGGTAATAGAAATTTCTGCATGTAATCTTGGGATTGTGACCCTGTAACATAGAGCTGCAGCTGTTTTTCTTTATTACTGAAGATGGACTCTAGGCAGGAAAAAACAGCTGTATCACTTCTTGCCTCAGCATAAAAGAAAAGGAAATTTTTTCTTCTAGGAAGATATACTTGAGGAAATTTTGCAACAGATAGTTTTCCCCCAGGAAAATGGGGATTTATGAGCACCTGGCTTCCTAGCTTCTTGGCTGCTCATGTGACAGAGTTGTATAGTGAGGTCTTTGGCCTGTGACATCCTCAGGCAGATGCAGCAGCCATGGCCCAGGGCACTTCCCAGCTCCCAGGCTCCAGTGCTCCCAGCAGGCTGTCAGAGAGCAAGGGAGCCTGGAGAGCACAATGGATTTCAGAAACATTGACATGTTCCTGTAGTGGAAACAGAGAGTTTGACTCTTCATTCCCTCCCCAACACTTTTCAAAACATAAAATCTTTTGCAGAAATTAAGTTAAGCTTCCCAGCCAGCTGCATGTCTGTGCTGAAGACCCATCCAGTCTTGACTAAGCTTTTCAGTCTGGTCACAGGGAATGTAGTAGTGGCTGTGTAACCTAAGAACACTCTCCTAAGACAGAGCTGATTTCAGATTTTCCAAAGAAATGGGCAGTGAGCATCCCAAAGATGGCACAGGTGTCAGAAAAGTGCTTTCTCTTATTTTTTTTAAAAACTAATGACTTCATAACATGTGCTTAATCCAGCACTGACTCATGGAAACACAAGACAACCTGAGAAAAATCATGAAAGTAAATGAATATTACAGTTGCGTTACATTCCCCGAAGAAAACACATGTTCTTTGTGTTCTCTGCTCATGGAAGTGTGGCTGGGGGAAGTGAGCACATTTGACTCCATCCATATATGTGTCTGAATCCATACTTTAAAATGTTTGTTACTTTACATTATACCAAGAGTGGCTTTTGGAAATTATTAGACAGTATAATATATAGTGCAGATGAAACGAAATATGATTAACCTTTCAATCGTTGCAGTTTGACAAGAAGAATTGCCATAATGAAGAGATAAAGATATGTAATACATAAATCAAGTCCAAACATCAAAATTCTTAGATCTTGGCCAGGTCTAAAGAAAACATGTGTTATTCATACATCTTTGAATTACAGACATGTGTTTGCACACCTCTGAGAAAACAGATGACATTCCCATATCCAGTTTGAATAATGGTATATATTTTTGTCTTTGAGCAGGGTTTTACTTCAATTTGCTCACAGCATTTTTCCTCTTTCTTCACATTTGTTTTCCATGTTTGTTATGTAAGTTATTAGGGCCCATGCAGGAAGAGGACCCAGACAGGTATAGACAAGTGGAGATAAGAGCTTCTTCCCTGAAAATCTAATTCTCTAAAAAGATGAAATACAAAAATCTGTTATAAGATAAAGATATGGCTGATCAACAGAACATGTGAGCAGATCAGTTTCAAGCACCCAATTTCAATGCATTAACTAATTTGCTCTTGATTTTGTGCTTTACACTGCTAAACAAGTTTCAGTGGAATAACCTCCAGAGTGCTTTGTTAGCTGGAAGGTGGTGGAAGGTGTTGGAGGTGAAGAAAGATGGGAAAAAGAAAAGGGCACAAGGGCTGGCATGCTGAGTGGGAAACCTACAGGGGTAGCAGTGCCTGAAGGTCCCTGCTGAAGCTGACTGCCTTTCCCTATTCCAGTTTATTTCCTGAGAGTTGTCTGATTCGGGAGGAACTGTCTAAGACATAACCCAGTAGAATTTGTTCTCAGGATCTGCATTCAGGCCAGAGAAGGTATTTTTAACTGTCCAGGAACTGCTAATGGAGTGACCATGGATACTTTGGCTTCCAGGGCGTGCACCACAAAGAGCAGCCAACTTTATGTGCTCCCCTGCTGCCAGAAACAGAGTGGCTCCTTCATGGGTCACTGATTTTTCCCTGTCAGGCATTTGTTAGGTTCCTGAGAAGGTAGAGAGGGATAGTGTGTCCACTCCAGAAACCCCTACAAATCTGGAAGAACCTTATGTCGAGGCAACTGATGGCTGATGTCTCATCAATGTCACTGGTGTCACCTGGCACTGCAGATTCAGGAGTGCCAGCTGCCTGCCATTAGACCAGCATTGCCTCAGTTTTGAAGTACTTCAGTGAACTGCCCAATTAGCAAAGAGAATCTGCATCGCTCTCTTTGGTGCCGCTTCTGAGAGCAGAGGCAGGTGATGCCTCATGGGAAGAGACACTCTGGTCTGCTGTACCTCTGCATCTCATGCTGACATTATTCCTGGAGAAGTGCATCACAATGGGTCCCTGGCCTGAACAGGACCATGTCATTCCCTTAATCTCCTGGCTGACATTGGTACCAGCTCTGCCTTTCTCTTTACCATGCAAACTATAAGCTTGAAGGACCAGAAAAAGAAAATCCTCCTGTACTTCTTTTCCTCTCAGAAAATAAACAAAACCTAAGTGCTATGGGGCATGCTTACATACACTGTCTGCCCATCAAAAGCATTTCAGAGAACCCCATAAGTCATTAAGTTATACAGAAAGTGTGGCCAGTTTGATATTATCTCCCTACTTCAACTGCAAATTTTTTCTGTACGTATAATTTGTTCATGGCAATTACATGAACATGAAAACAGAGACAATCATCATTAGATAAGATTTAAAACTCCATCATTAATCAGCTCCTATTTCTGGTCATTTAAAAGCCTTTTAAAGGACTGCCTTTTTTTTTTGATTTATCTTTATTTCCTTCGAAAAATCAGCGGTGATATTTTCCACTTAAAGCAGTGGCAGAGTGGAAGTGCTGCCCATGGTTAATCTCCTGTTCTTGATCATCATGTTTGCTGGCTCCCAGCTCAGTTGGACCCAGCTTATTGGCTGGCCTAATGGGATTTGCAGACCTGCATCCTCTCCTTATGGTGGCTTTTCCTCACACCCTCAGAGCTCCCAGAAAGCATGATAAGAAGGGATTGCTCTTCAAAAAGGCTTATCAAAACTGGATTTTAAGGAGGAAGATGAATCTGGACTTCCCAGTCTTTAAAGTAAGGCAGTGACCTCTCTATCTCCAGTGACCTCTCTGTTTCTCAGCTCAAGCACAAATCAGTGGTCTCAGTTTCAGCACTAAAGCTGTCATTTGAAAGTGGCTTAGGCAGTGCAATCACATGAACCCTAAAGCATATTTTCCTGTGCCAGATTTGGACTTTGAAAATATGCATATTGAGAAATTAGGCTGACCAATTCACTATTACACCAAGACACATCAGAAATTCAAAATTATGAGTCTGTGAGGATTTGTGAGATTATGAGAAACAGGCATCAGCAAAGGAGGCACTGATTTTCCATATTGCCTTCAAAACCTTTCATAAAGAGATTTGAAAGGAATTATAAATTCTAAAATTTATGTACTTTTTACCAAACTAACTAACCTGTTCCTGGGATTTAAAGACAGAAGTAATTTGTCATTAAATGATAATCAAAATGAACTTAAAAATCTGAAGAGCATATATTTACACCAAATTCAAAGGATGCTTCAGATTTCTACCAGTGACACAAACATGTCTTAGGTTTTATTCTTCTGTTCCTCCTAAAGATTTTGTGTGGATTTAACCAACTTCACTCACCATGCTGCCTTACAAAAGGTGACATCTTGATGTCTGGGGGTTTACTTCAATAGCTATGAACTCTTAAATCACAGCTGAATGTGACCTGGCACAAAGAAAACAAATCTCTGCAGCCATTTTAGTCAACATTAATAATACTAACTCATGATTGTCCAGAAACACAAACTACTTATTTCCAGAAATAAGAAGCTGAGACTCAAACTCACGAATTATTTGGTCAATGAGAGAGCTGCAAAAGACCCAGCACATGAAGAACATTACTTTTATTCACATGTAGCAAAAGAGATGTGCAGCCAAAATAGGTATATTTTTAACCTGAAAAGGTCCTTCATAATTTGCTGAATGTCTGTTTCCATATTCTTCATGTTAACAGAACCACAAATTAAAGCTGACACTTTTGCAGCAGCCTGTACTGTTTTTTCCTATATGCATGAAGTAGTGACAAAATATCATAAAGACCCACATTTCCTTTCTAATGGCTGTGCTCAACTGCAGCTTTCCAATAAATTGTTAACTATGCAGGGCTTCATCTCTCCAATTTTCCAGTGACTAATTCAAAGAAAGAAATCTGCTGTCAGTTATTTTCATTGTTACTTTTTTAGATTATTAGAATTAAATATTAACATATTTTCTAAAAAAGTTTGAGAAAAAGTAATACCACAGTATTCATTAGTAACATTAAAATAAAAAGGCACTAATGAGAGGCATTTTATGGAGTTAAAATTTACTTGCCTTTTTAGAGCTTTTTGGTCTTCTAAGGATTATTTCTCTTTCTAGAAGCTATAGATACCTGATAACAGCCCCTCAGCTCTACAATACTAAAGAACTGTCAGAAGAATGGTAGGCAGAATGATAGGCTCCTCAAAGCAAATAAGGGGGCATTTTTGCCCATGAATAAAATCACACAAAGGATTTTACACAGCATAAATTGTGGCCACAGCAAAGTTTTTTGAGAAAGTAGGGAAAAGTACTTCACAAAATTTTTCTAGAAGGTCTTAGAAATCTTTCGAGTCTTAAAGTGATTCAGGAGGAGGTAATTTTCAGTGGCTGCTCCACACTATTATGTATAGGCTTATACATGAATTTCCAACATTGTAAAGAAAGCTGTACTTTCTTTTGTCTTCTCAGCACTCCTTTCACATATCTGCATCTCTTCTGAAGACTGAAGATTCTCTAAGACTGAAAATTGTTTTCCAACCAATGTCATACCCTGAAGGTAGCAAAGTAATAATTTCTTTATCTTATATATGGTAGACTTACATTTGCCCAGTTTTGAAAGAAATCACATTTTTGATGTGTTGAACCCAAATATATGTATGTGTGTATGTGTGTGTGTGGGTGTGTGGGTGGGTCTCAAATTACTTTTTTTAACCTCATGTTAGACAGGAAAGGTAAATTTCCTTTTGTGTGGTGCTGCTGACAGCATTGCTACAGCAAAAAGGGCTGTCCTTTGTAGAGTATAGATAGTCTTGTTAGTCTGGACATTTTTATCTGCAGACCCAGTGGGCAGCCAAGTAAGTGCATCAGACCATCAGTGATGTTTCCTTCAACAGACACTTTCCAGAGGGAAAACATCAGGAGTAAAGTGGCCGTGTTTGACACTACCCCAGAGAATGAGACTGGAAATGATGAACACTGAATTTTCTTCATTTCTCTCTTGTGATTTGGCCAAAAAGGATCTATAATTCACATTTGTCACTTCTCATTCTTTTCACATTAAAAATTTGCCTTTTCTAATGTAACTGGGGCCACATTGCCTCCCTGTTACTTTAAAGGAGATGAAGTTTACACAAGAAAAGCTGACTCACAAAGAAAATAGGGATACAAGCCTCTACAAGGCAACATAGCACAGTGATGAAATACAATGCTATGTTGAAATTATTTTTGAGTTTTTCTTAAAAAAATATCAATATACTTTAAACATTAAAAACATGAGGGTAGCATTGAATTAAACAGATAGAATTTAGTTTTATAGGTGTAGCTGATTTCAGCTGTGGACCTCCCAGTGCCCTCAGAAAAGATGTCAAGATATAGTCCAGTATCTACCACATGAGCTACTTTGATTTTGGCCTTTTACATATATAATGAAAATAAATCTGTTATATTTAGAACATCTGTTTAGAGAGGATGATGTTCTGTTAATTCTTTTTGGTAAAGGGGGAAGAAGGAGCACTGAAATACTTGTAACCTGAGAATCAAGGGAAGGATTGAAATGACCTTGTAGTTGTAAGAGCAAGATGTAGGCATCTAGCTCCCCATAGAAAGCAGTAAGCAGCTCTACATTATTTTGTGAGCCTTTGGTTAAATATCTACCATAATTACAACTGAGAGCATGAACACCCCTTCTGAAAGGGATACAAAAGTGAAGTATGACAAAAGCTCATACTGGAAGGATTTTGGAAGCTAAACTGACCCAACAGAACAATTCAAAAGATGGTTTCACAGAAGTTCACAGAAACAGTCACCATTCCATTAAAACAGCTGATTTAGAAAGAACATATTTGTACCCTTGCAATAAATTTCCCACGTCCTGCTGTGAGTGCCATTCCTTTGAGAAAGGAGCCCCCAGCCCGTATCACTGGAATCAAACACTCAAGAAATGTGACGGGGGGAGGTAGAGTTATCAGCGGATGGCAGCTCCACGAGATGAAAAGCAAATGTATTAAGAGCTCTGACGTAAAATGACAGGCATCTTTCCAAGAGAAATTTTGTCAGAACTGCATATAAATCAAAAGACAGATTGTGAAGCTTTTTATTGGCAATTTCACTTGTTCGTGAGGTAAGATAAATTAATAGGGAGAGGAAAGGTAAGCCAAAAGGCATCTTCATTTTGCAGACCTTGCCTCGCAGTTCTGGAATTTCCTGACCTGACAATTGTTAAGAAAACCCAGAGATGGTGTGTTCACATCCATGATTAGTTCCATAGTAAAATAAATTGCAATCAAAAGAAGGGCTTTCTAACAGCATATTTAGATGGAATTCCAGACAAAGAAAAGCAATGGAGAACATTTTAGCCAGGATTTTTGCCAGCTTTACTCTTTGCCAGCCAGGACCTTAAAGCCAGGGAAATTCAGAGTTGCTCTAGACTACTTGTGTCTTTGGATGTATTACCCTGAGTTTTATAGTGGCATATAGTTCAGCCAGGAATGCAAATTGTGATCTTGGGTTCAAAAACTCTCTGGAGAGTTTTCCAAAATGTTGCTGCTATGACAGTTGGAGAACAGACAAATGTTTCAGTTATAGTCCAAGGGACGGTCTGTCCTCAAAATCCCTGCTGCCAATATGACTTCATTTCCCAAGCCTAGATTTCTTCTCCAATAGAGATAACAGAACTCAAAGACAGCAGATAAACACTGCAGTCTATACATCAACAATTATCTTGAAGATCACAAAATTTATTGCTTTTTGAATATCTAGCCAGCCTGACAGTTTTAAAATACTGAAAAACATCTTTACACAGTACACTGGATAGATATTTTCTCATATTTTTCTATTCAAAATTTTATCAATAAACAAAATCTAAGTAAGGAACTAGTAGGCAGATGCTGCCAAAGAATGATTTATCTTTTCCTTACAGAGTCATCCACTCAAGGTGCCTGTGTCTCTCCTTTGATTAAAAGAAATCTATGGAAAAAACTTGAATTTAGGCAATGAACTTCGGGCCTGAGGTGTGTCTTTCCACTATGCCCGAAGGTGCTGGTGTAAAAAGATCATAACACTAGATATGCTCACACGTCTTGCACGTATCTGTGTTTTCACATTTGAGTTGTTAGTGTCTTTGTTGCTTCTGTCAGTTTCTATGAATGAACTTGGTTTTCTCCATCTATTCTAAACAAACAGAACCAATTGCATACATTTTTTATCTTTACCTAGTTTCCCTGAGTATTTTGTTTTTGCCCTAAATTGCAACTAAATCTTGAGTATCAAGACATAAACCATCAATCTTATCCAAATAACAAATGCTTATGAAAAAACCCCAAAAGTAGAGAAAAGTGAAGAAAGTCTTTATGTAACAATTCAATACATATATTTTATGATCTAAAAAATATAATTTTTATTATTATCTTATCCTTTTTTTTGTTATTATCTTATTTTATAAGCAATAAATCTGTGTTAAACTTCTCAAAGAAGTTGCATCAGTTCAGAAAATTATGATTGATTTAATAAAATTTTAAATAATAAATTTGCTGGATAGACTATAAAAACCTCTGGTGTTTTCAAACACAGTATTAAAAACAGAAAAAAATATTTGCAAAGATTTCAGAATATGCATCTTTCTCATGGGAAGGTAATATGCAAGAGGATATGACATAGGTGTATTCTAATATTGCACACTTTCAACTGGAAGATTTCTACAGTTTAGGTGCATGATCTAAAGATGAAATTAGAAAAAGGAAAAAAAAGCATTTTGGTCAGCTACTCAAGCACCAAAACAACGTGTTTTCTATAAAATAGTCTCTATGTCCATGGTTGCCTCTTGTATGAGCTCATCTGGAGTCCTTGATGTAGATATGAAAACCTCCTAGGTCCTACCAACCTCTCCGACAACATGAGGAACTGGAATGACTTAGATGGGCCAACAATACAAGACCTGACTCATTCAACGGGGTAGTTTTTGGACTTGCTTGTTGAGGAATGATGAATTTCACTGAATTCACAGAATTCACAGAATGACTAATTTAGAAGAGACCTTTAAGATTATTGAGTCCAACCCATGCCCTAACACCTCAACTAAACCATGGCACTGAGTGCCATATCCAGTCTCTTCCTGAACACATCCAGGGATGGTGACTCCACCACCTCCCCGGGCAGGCCATTCCAGAACTTGATCACTCTTTCTGTGAAAAACTTCTTCCTAATGTCCAATCTTTATTTCCCTTGATGCAGCTTGAGACTGTGTCCTCTGGTTCTGTCAGTGNCCAGGATGCCCTTGGCCTTCTTGGCCACCAGGGCACACTGCTGGCTCATGTTCAGCCGGCTGTCACCAGCACCCCCAGGTCCCTTTGTGCCTGGCACTGTTCAGCCACAGCGTCCCCAGCCTGTAACACTGCAGGGGGTTACTGTGGCCAAAATGCAGGACTCAGCACTTGGACTTCTTAAACTCGATCCTAAAGGACTTTGCCCATCCATCCAACTGCTCCAAGTGCCTCTGCGGAGCCATCCTACCTTCCAACAGCTCGACACACACTCCTAACCTAGTGTCTGCAAATTTACTGATGAAAGACTTGTATCAACAGTGTCAACATCTGAACTCTCATCAAGGACCCTTGCTGAGAGGAACAGGCAATCTTTATTTTTGGAATTCTTCCCTGGAGCATTTACATTCTTCACAGTTTCTTAGACATTTTTACATTAGTTGTAAAATATGTTCACCACATATGTTTGGTAACTTTGTACCTTTTCACTTTAGCACCTGTGATTCTAATCTGGTCTGAGAACATAAAACATGATTTTCTGGTCCAGATAATTTTCACCAGGAAGGGGGAGATATTTCTAGTCAACCACAAAGCTCCTGTGTGTCAATGCTGAGACAAAGGGAGCCACTGGGAAGAAAGCTTTGGCTTGGATGGTGTGCTGGGTGATGGAGGACACTCCATCTCCAGGATGTAGGATGCAGGTTGATTGCCTGTATTTCTGTTTGTTTGGTATTAACTTACACATTTGAATTGTATTCAGGGGTGTTTAAGTTGATGTGGTATTGCAGATCCATCTCTTGGCTATTCAAATCTAGAATATGCTGAAATGCATGATGATTTCTTTCCTGTCTCCTCAGCGTGATGCAAGCATGCAATGGGGCATAAACAGAAGCCCAGGAGCCACAGCAAAGAAAAGGCATAGACTCATTTTCCTTGGCCTAGACATCAACTTCTAGATCTGAACAGTTTTCCAGACCTCCAGACATTGAGTACACCCATGCCGACATATCGATTTCCATTCGAGGCCACAGCCTCAACAGCCCACTCTCTCCTGAGATTTACAAAAGGTACAGCTAATGTTCCAATTTCACAGATAGGGAAGTGAGGGGAAAAAAACTAAGGCTGTTCTCTAAATCTTTCAGGTGTTAACTTTCCACTGTTCTGCATGAGCAAAATTGACAGATTATTATATCCTAACTAAAGTGCCATGTTTCTACCTGCCCATTTCTTCTTCCTATGGCATGTTTTCTCAGCCATGAGAGATTGGTTTCAGCCCTTTTGTGGCCATTGACTTTGAATTAGGTTTATGAATGCAAAGAAGCTGTTTGAAACCTCTCAAAACTTAAAGAAGATTCTGCTCTGAGTAAAACACCTTGATTCTGAAATGCAAATACAGCTTTCTACAGTAATCAGTACATTTCCTTTTGAAGTTGTTTGTTTAATTAGTTGGACAAGCATAGTTTGCCATTTCTTACAAAATTAGATATTTGTGTTTACCACCTCAATGCAACCAACCTGTCACAAATATAAAAATGCTTCAGCATCTTTATTATATTTATCTATTGTACATACTCCATACTAACTGCGTTCTCCTATTAGCTGGAATCAAATTTTTTTTTTGACAGATAAGGAGCAAAAGCTGCCGGAACATAAAATTATTAGAAAAAATAATTCAAACCAAGCAAAGCATGAGAAAAACTAAATAAATTGGCCTTTTCTAATGATGAAAGCCCGGCTCCTTAAGATGAGTTAAGAAAGATAGGAGGGTCAAGAAGGATGTACTATTCTTATCTTGGAGGTACTGACAGCTGTATAACCACCCACGAGAAAATTTCTGTAATAGAAATCCATCACTATGTTCAGCATCTGTGTGTAAGAAACTGTAGACTGGACTAGAAAACTCCCAGGGACCTTTCCTGTCTGAATTATCCTACAATCCTTCATCCTAGTAATTAAGTAAATTACACAAAGTAGCATAAAGGAAATGTGATCATCTGACAGTTATGCTAGCATGACTCACACCATGAATGCACGCAGTGATAAGTCCCGTTCCCACTGACGTCAGTGGGATTCCTGCTTTTAGGTCGATTTCCAATAGTCTCTTACTCAGCATGAAAATGAGGAAATGCAAACTGTTGACTCCTGAAAAATGTAGAAATGGAAAAATATGTGGCACAGAAGATTAAGTAGTGATAAAATATGTTCAGTCCAAAACACCTTTCTGGTCCTATAAAAACCATTTACATTATTACAAAACATAATATTATTTCCCAAATTAAGGAATATACTTAAAACGTTTACCTCAATTACCAACATCTTTCTTTTTTTTTGTTTTTTTTTTTTAAATAATGTCTTGTCTTTTTTGAGTTGTATCTCTGAAGAATCAAAGATTCTACCTTTGGAAGAAACATTGAAATCTTATAACAGAAATGGGTTGATACCAAATATTCTGTCTGTATACTCCTGCTACATATTTTTTCTACAAATGAAGTAAAATCATCCATTTTATTTTTTTGTCCTGTGAATAGTTTTAAGTTTAGAGTGCTTTTTAAGACCAGTTCAGCTATTGTACTTCCAGGCTGTTCGTAGGTAGGTATGCTGCAATGTCTTTGAAGTTATTTTTTCCCTTATTTCTTGGTCTGAATATTGAAATCTTATGATGAGCTTTGAAATGTAGATATAAACATTTGCATACCAATACCCAAAGCCTTCCTTTTCCTATTATGATTCATTACACCTTGAAGCTTTAAGAAATAGAAGCTTTAAGAAAACAGATTTTTCTGGTTTTTTTCTCGCATGGACTTACACAGTCCATAAGCTCTTCACACTTTATGCAGAAAGAGCTGGAAGAAGCAACATTATCAAATGTTCCTTTGAAATTACATATAATTTTCTACCCCAGAGTGTGATCTATCCTGAGAGGAAATGGGACTTCTATCCCTATTGCATGCCATTAACTGGCAATTCCCAGAGCCATCCTTTGCCAGTGTAGAAATAGGAGTACCAGAATAAAGACAGTCACGCACTCCTGCTCCTTCATGCCTGGGTATAAACACGTGGTCATCTGCAAGTGTCTCATGGTATGTCCTAGGAAGTCTGTGCTCTCAACACCTGTAAGCAGTCAAATACCACTGTGTAGAAGGATTACTTTTCAATAATGTATGTGTCATTTTATTTATGATGTAGAAATTGGATTTAAATATGCCCTAAGATTTATGAATAGTTGTTAAAGCAAGAATGTTGCTGGGGTGTTTTTATGACTGTAACACTCACTGTTCACATATTAAAGAAGATAACTACCATAAAAAGATACAATGAAGAATTTATTTCTCAAGGTGCAGCAGTTCATTGTGGTTTCCATTTCTACTCCCAGAAATACTTGAGGCTAACAAATGTTCCATTCCTGGCATTTGTGAAGATGATCTACTTCAGAAAAAGTCAGCATAGTTTTTCAACTTGTCTTGTGCTCTGGCACAAAGAATACACTTTCCTACTGCAAGGATTTCCAGTTTTAAGAATACAAGGAATGCTTGTGGTTCTGATAGAATTATTATGTTTGCAACACTGTGTCTGTCTTAGAGAGATTAACAGCAAGTGAATTCTGTAAAATGGGATTCACTGAGTTTCGTGATCATATACAAAATCTTTTGCCTTTCAAACTCTCTGGTAGAAGATCATAAATTTTTTTTCACAGAAAGATGTTTCTGATTACATCAAGATTCCAACAAATATCACACGTAAGGTCCATTTAGGATAAACTGCATCATCTTTCAGGAACACTGATGTTGGAAGCTACGTAAGCTCTGGATTTGACAGGCCTGTCATTGTTTAAAAGTCGCTTTAACTGTTCTCACTTCAGAGGACTACTTTAAGTATGAAATTGCACATCTGGGCAGAGTCAGAACACCTGGAAGATACTCCCAAACAGCTGAAGTAAATTTGAAGGTTTTTTGATAGACAGTGTGCAGATGAAATCTGAACTATGTCTTATCCATGTCACAAAAAATAAAAGCTCACCACAGCTTAGCCATGATGACCAAGACAAACCTTTTCCCTGCTCCAGTTCTTCTTTCTGGAAACATTTTCGTTCCTACTAGAAACTTTTTTGTTTAATTAGCTTCTTTTTACCTGGCACTCTTCTTCATGTCCAATTGTCCT
The DNA here is from genome assembly GCA_013396995.1 of Dicaeum eximium. Taxonomy (NCBI): domain Eukaryota; kingdom Metazoa; phylum Chordata; class Aves; order Passeriformes; family Dicaeidae; genus Dicaeum; species Dicaeum eximium. Next base: position 2,144,190 of record VWZP01006729.1, read on the forward strand.
GCTTTCCTAAAGGATGGAAGTAGCGACCATTGCTCCCCTACAAAAGCCTCTCAGGCTTTTCCTCTCCAGAATATTTGTGCCCACCTTGAGCTTACTGGGGTAAACTAATTTAATAAATGGTCTTTGGCTAGAAAACAACAGCAAAGATAAAATAGATCTCTTTTTGCAAAATGATGCTATAAAAAGACTGAAAAATAAAGCAGCACTACCCCAACCAGACTGAAGGTCAGCTTTTCCTTTGCTGCTTGACTTTTTTATCACTGAATACAAACAGCAGTGTTGGATGCCTAAGTATTTTCCACAAAGGACATATGCATTTTTAAGTACATTTGAAAGAAACAGTATATTCTGGCTCAAAGAAAGCACAGTACTGCCAGCATTCTTTTTCCCTCTCTGAGGCAAGCCATGTTCCTGGAAGCACAGAAGTGTCAATTTAGCAGCTCAAAGGTCACCATGACACACATTTTTGATGTCTTCAGTGATATTCTTGCTCATCACCAGTTGAGACACAAGTATTTGTCACCATAAAAAGCTAAAATATCAGTCTTAGCACAAGGTAACAAACTTGAGAAAGACCTTGACCTGAAAAAGATTTCTGCTTTTTCACTTTATCCAAAAAATATGAATGTGAAAAACCTATCAAAGTTAAATACATTTCAACCAAATGTTTGTTTTGGGCTTAAGTTTCATTTCTCATATTTATTACACTATTATTTACATTTTCTTTTAAACATTCCCAGCTAGTAAGGTATTTAATGCCCTCCATCATTCTGTGACTAATTATTCCTTTTCCTGGCAATTTTCCTTTTTTCATTTGTTTCACTTTCCCTGATGTACATATGGCCAACATATTCGAACCAGTTTCATAAAGTCTGCTCAGCATTCAGTGAAATTAGAATATTTAGGTAATTCTATGTGCTTTTTCAAAATGTCAGCGTCTGCTTTCTTTGGTTTGGAAAGGTCATAGGCAGGACTAAACATTCACCAGAATAAATAAAAAATAAACACCCTTATAGAATCTAGAAAACTGGTTGTATTGGGTCTTCTAATCTATATCTCAACTGCAGCCAGAAGCATTTATACCTTCATCAGTCCTGAGAACTTTGCTTCAATTACTCTTCAGAAGTACCACAACTGCAGACATTCCCCAATTTCCCAAGCTCTCCATAGTATACTTCTACTCCCTATGGTAAGAAAATACCCTGATATTTAAACTGATCTTTCCTTGAAGTGGATGAGTGTATCTCATCCACTGGGTAAATTTGTACATGTAAATAGACTTTTCAGAAATTTTGTATTTGTAAAATTGTTATTAAATTCTTCCTCCTCTCCTTCATCTTTCACCCCTTGCAGGTCAAGTTCTCCAGATATTTTTTCCCTTTTTTTTGTCTACACCGCTTTTAGTTGGTTTAAACTGATGCACACTGAAAAAGACCTGCTTAAAATTAGATATAGCTGAGGCCTCACCAATGGTGATAAAGCAGAAGTTTATTTCATGCCTCTTGAAAGCTAGGTTATAAAATATCCTAGAACATTCTTATCAGGCATAGTTCATTCATGTTCAGATTGAGATCTATTCCAGCTGTCAAATTTGCTGAAGAACAGCTACTTAAATAATTGTTCCCCTGTCATATTAGTATTTTTTTTTTTGCCTAATTTATTGCCTTGCACTTTTCATAGAGAATTTCATCCCTAATAAATCTCATTCTGTTATTTTAGACTCCTCATTTTGCTTTTCCTTTTTAAGGGCATATATAAGACTAAAGCAAGTATGACTGTGAGTTATTAATGAAATAGTGACTTTTATAACTGGCTGAGAAGACCACAAGGTACTAAGCCTTAGAGTTTCAGGCATGAATTAGATTTTAGCTTACCCAAAAGTGACAGAGTAATAACTTGCCTTAATTCATGTCTTTTTGCCTATAGTAAAGCGCAGTACTCTCGGAGTTAAATATTGCCCTTCTAACCCTTGTCACTGATTACTCTGTAATAAAATACTGCTGTGAGCTCTCTGCATGGTTACAGTTAAGTTCTGTTTATAATATTAATCTAGGCCAAACTTTTGTTAAGTAGAGTCTCTCATCCTGGGACCTTGGCATCAGGACCTCTGACATTCACTAACTGATTTTTTGGCTTCTAACTGAGAGAATTATGACAGATGAGGAAAATTACTAGAAATTAACAGCAAGAAAAAAGTTGGTCTTTTCCCTAAAAATATTTAATTTCAGATACATTTCAATGCTAACTAAAAAAAGTAAGGAAGCTCCCTTTTTTGCATAATTTTAATAAAATATTTTGATACTTCACTAGATCGTTCCCAATTTTTCCAAGATTAGCCAATTTTTCTATTATGGGAAATACCCAGATAAAACACTGTAAAACAGAAGCCTGTTTTCAGATGATCTTCTTCTAGAGACTCCAATTTAAATTCACTTCCATCAGTTTCCTGGGACTAAACATTTACACCAGTCTGAATGCTACCTCTTTTGTGGTAGGAGAGGGTTCACCTTTAGGAGTATTTTGAAGATAAGTAACTGTCAATTCCCACAGCTGCCAGAAGAGACCAGAAAAATTTTTTGTCAACAAACTATGTCCTGGAGATCAAGATAAGAGCTCAAGTTCTCAGCTTTCAACCACTGTTTTCTCCTTGTTTGCCCTTATCCTTGAGTAATCCCCGAGATGCAAAGCTCACAGAGGAATGAGGACAGCTAATGCACCAGAGCTGGAATAAGCATGGAAATCATCAGGGCCAGGTCCAATTTTGGATGACAGCACCATACATCTTGCTAATATAGGGTTTTTTTATAGCATCATTATGATGAAGAGTTGCAGTTCATTTCCCCCACACATCGGAGCACGTCCAACACGTTTGAAGTATTTATTTCAAGCAGCTTCTTCAGAAAAGGATGAATAGAGGACTGTAAGCTGGCTGAGTCCCAACATGACCAAGACCATGTAGAAGAAAGGTTAGGACATTCAAGAAATACCTTAGCCTTGTGAACAAGTTCTTATGAGTTCAATTGTGGAGCTGCTCTTATTTTGGAGCATCTGGAAAAAGAAATTTGAGGGAAATATTAGGGATGAAGACCTTAAATAAGGCTAAATTTCAAAGACAACCAGATCTGTTTCAAAAAGCTGGCTTCTCAAATGGTTCTCTTCCATGAACATAGTATCTATGATTTTTTGCTGAATCTCAGGAAATTATGTGAGACTTTACCAAAAAGTTCATAAGAAAATAAATATTTTCCCCTGCTTTTTTTTTAAGTACACACACAAAACATACATTCAGGAATTGTAACAAAAATATTTATTTGTGCCTTATTTTAACTCAGGGTCCTTAACTGTACTTCAGGCCCATTATATACCCGTGCCATGTTTTGGCTGCAGAAGGAAATATAATCCTTCCAGGTAATTGCTGTGGGAAAAATATTTGTTTTTTCCTAATCCTTTTAATGCTTGAATGTTCTAGCTTTTTAAAATAAAATTTTGTCTGTTTTTACAATCTTAGAAGATTAATATGGAACTTCTTATGAAAATGCATATTTTTCTGCAGCTTAGATTAGAAACATTAGGTTTATATTTTATAAAGATATATTTACATGTTCAAAGCCAGAAAGAATATCTTTAAATGAATTAGAATAGCATGCTAGTAGCCTTCTTTTTTTTTTGTTTTATTTAACTATGGAAAGATGTAAAAATGTCTTGAAAACCATATTTATTTACTTCCAAAATAGTAACTTCTTCTGGAATAATATGCAGCGTTGTACATAACACCACTTTTAGAAAAGAGTAATATCCAGTGGTTTATTTCTATCATACTCAGTTTCCCACATACTCAATTTATGTGAGCTACAAAACGAAGCATTATTCAGTATGTAATAATCTATGGCCCATGAGTTAGGATATGGATCCCTATTCCAGTTTTTTTTCTAGTTAATATTCTTGTCTATTTAAAGGCTAGACATTGGTGAAATGAGTGTGGTGAAATGAGAAAATCTGCAATAACTACTTGCTCCTGGTATTGCAAAGGAGCTCAAAATCTTAAAGGGTTTCATCAGAACTTATGTTGATCAAGCTTGTATTTCTTAGTTCTGATTTTATTATTTATCATTTGTTCACAAAATAAATATGTCTACATAGCTCTCCAAATCAACCTGGAAAACCTAACATGCTTGATAACCCCTTTACTGTTAAATACTAAAGATTCTTGTGCATACTACAACAAAGATAAAATAAATCAGTCACAGACAGTTTTGCTTCCAGATTGTTACAAGGACCAGCAAAGAGAACTGCAAAACCATATGGCCATAAGGCAAGTCCAACTAAAGCTGGTCTGTGTGTTGTGTTTATATGTAATTCATCATGAATGGGACACAGTGGCAATAGCACAACAGCCCTGTCCCAGCTAGACTGAACCGCACACAAAACCCCACTTCCCGTTTTCCTAGCGGAATCCAATGTCTCATGTTCTCTAGAATTAAAGAAATCAATAAAGGGGTCTCATCTGCAGCTGGTAAGAGCATTCTTTTCAACAAATAATGAGCAAGAACATAGCAGATTCTCCTCCCCAAAGGAACATATTTGCCTTTTCCAGAAAATACTTTGTGAGATTCATAATGTGATCTCTTTTTTTGTATGTAAGACCAATCTGCTGAACAAATGTGTTCTGCTTATTTGACCAAAAATTAATTGAGATCATAAAGAAGAAATAGCAGAAGGAAAATATGACTTTTAGGGAAAGGGTAGAAGGAAGAGGCTTCCCATTTTTCCCTCTTTTGCTCTGGTGTGAGGCAAAATACCAGCTGCTAAGTGCTGAACTGCAGAAAATATGTGTACAGGTTGGCAAAGAACTTGGGAGTGTTCTCAGGGGGTTTTCATTGTGTCCACATGATGGACACCATCATTGACTCCATCACTAGAATAAGCTTTTAAAAGTGGAACCATATCAAAGGGAAAACTACAAGTACAGCTGATGCTGCCTGTGCCTAGTGAAGAGCCAGGATGAAATTTCATAAGGTTTGTTTATCTCCACCTATCAGGGGTTACAAACTCTAACATTTGAACAGATATTTTCCACCATGGTATGGATGTTAGAGGCCATCCTGTGTGTGTGTGGTTTTTCAGCATAACTCTCCTTCTCGCATCTATTTCAGTATAACCTCTCGTTCATGTACACAAAACATTCTGCTAGGTGCTGGTTAAATGGAAATTGTTCATAATCACACAGAAGGGGGAATAAAACGAGAGAACAAAATATAAAATTCTGATTTTCAGTCCAAGCACATGTCAAAGTTGGACCAGCTACTGAGAGTGTTAATAAACTGGAGTGAGATGAAATTCCTGTAAAATGTATATGTACTTCCTATATGTTTCAAGGCCTGTGAAGGAAAGCTATTAATGCAGGTCTTTCCATTCACTACAAGACCTTTTGAGAATTCTTCTTTCTATATGGCCAATTTAATATGCTTTTACTCATTAAAAGGTTGGAAATTTCTATTGCTTGCCAGACAAAACTTTTGGAGAAGGTACTGGAAATTAGTTTGGAAGGTATTTTGTGGCCTGGAAATAACTACAGATGTTAATTGCCAGGTACATATATTTCTTTTTAAAAGTAAAATAGGAAGAAAAGACCTATATCCAAACTACACAGGATTCATTAATAAAAGAACAGTCGTTTGAGGAGGTTATTTACATTTTTCTTTAGGCATCTAGAAGACAGAATCCCAGATAAGGAGATGGGGCTTCATCTGTGGTCAACATAATGAAATATATCTCTTCAAGGATGACTGCTAATCAGTTACAGCCCATCTTTGCTGCTCTAATTTGTCCTCTTCAGGCACAATTGCCATTGGAGACAGACACTTTTGGGTGTCTAGTGGTTTCTTCCCACCTCTGTTGGGCTGCAGCAAAGAGTAGTGCTGTCCTGAACAGAACATCTGCTGTGTGATGGCCATGAGATACCTCACAGCAATGTCTCCACCAGGCATAAATAAACCACCTTATATCTCTATCCCTTTGCTTCTTGTCCTCCAAGACTGTGCCATTCTCCATATGTAGAGACCCTGCAAAGAAACTAGGGAAGAATCAAACATGTCCAATACTTGGCTTCTTCTCTAAAAATCTGACTATTTGAAAAACAGATCTGCTTGATAGTGTTTCCAGATATTTTCTGATTCATACTATTACCACTTCTTTTTGAAATTTAATAATATTCCCTACAGAAATCACAGAAAACAAATGTTTAAAAACCCAACTGCATGTTAAGTAGGCTAATGAAGACCAATTTTGATGGTGGAAGCAAGTAAATAATGATTTCCAATTGGGGCTGGGGAGGGGAAAGTATCATTAAGAAGGCACAAGAAGATCTATTGCCACAGATAGTGGATAGTGACTGTACCACACAAGGCCTGGCTACTCGAGACAAGGCCTTATTTGAGTTCTACATTTAGAAATGTAGCTCTAGATTTCATTATAGAGCAGTGAAATTATCATACAGTTATCTGTATATACTACTTTAACACAGGTCTGAAAACCAAATTCTTTAATCTGTTAAAAGTATGATCTGGAAGTTGTATCACACTTGTAGGACAGGACATGGATATCACTCTTGTGTGCCCCATTTTTGTTAAAAGAATCATAAACCATCTTGATGCACTGTGCTGATGGCACCTTGCTGCCCAGATTGATCATGGAATCTGGACTTTAAATCACTAAAGTAAAAAAAAAAGGAGGTTATGTTTTCTAAAGATTATATCTCTCATTTCAAAAAGTTAAACTGTATTGCAGCTTGATCCCACAGATCCTTCTGCCCCTAATTATTCTTCCTGACCCATATTCTGACCTGTTTAAGCTTTGGTTTAATATCTCAATGAATTCCACAAGGACTTACTAAAATAAAGGAGCATTTAAAAGCAATAAGCAATAAAAGTGATAAAGATGACAAAATGTGACCCAGTAGTTTGCAAAACTATTCTGGAACAGAAACAACTGTTTTCTTCTACAATTGCTAACAATTGTTACAAATCCTTTTTCTTCATAGTTTCTCATGAGACAGAATTTATTTATCATACTTGAGACAACAAAAGCTATAAGCACTAAATATGAATTGAAGGTTATTTCCTCGTACTTATTAAATCTGGAGGTTTTAGTATATGAATATGGCATTTCTGTTAGGTTTGTCTATCCCCGAGTTAAAGAAAGGAAAAAAAATGGCTGAAACATTGCAAGGCAATCTTTATCTGCAACCACAATGGGTTACATAGCAGAGAAAAAATGTGTAGACACCAGAGGTCAGTGAAACCTATCTTGTCAGCAGGGACAGTGTCAAAGAGTAGGACAAAGGTGCAATTTCAACCAGCATCTGAAATTCATTAGATTTCCAAATGTAAATTCCAACACACATAGGGAATTTGAGCTCTGAGTCTCTATGATATTCTGTACTTACATCACACCCCCCAAGTCATCTATTATTCTTGAATGCTTTCTTTATTTTGACTTTTTTATCTGAACTAAATATATGTTACATAGGAATTAACAACATATCTTCTAATTAAACTGTAATGTTGCATTTTAGCCCAAACCTGCAAACACCATTAAAAACAGATAATGAAACACAGGATGTACATTTTTCTTCCTTAGCATAGGAGGTGATATACAAATTTTGTAGTGTTCTTTTTTACACAGCCATATTTCCTATGGAATTATATCCCATCTGGTTGAAAGTGACCACAAAACAGATCAAAGCCACGGAGAGATCACGGCTGGAATGTCACTGGCACAAAACAGCAAAGAATAGCTTTTCAAAACTATTATGAAAAGTTCTTAATGCCCTGTTCTTTCTTCCCCAGCTGTCATCCCTCTTTTTACCAGATTTTTCCCCCCTCTATTTCTTTCCTACTCCTCTTTTTACAAGTTTTCTTATGGGAAAAACAAATCACAGAGCTCTTAATTTGAATCCAGCTTTAAAAGCTCCAAAGCATAAGTGAATCTGAGATCAGATACAGTTAATAAACCCCAGCTCTAACAGGAATCAGCTATGATAGTCCTCATTTTAATCTTCCATGATTTTCTGCTTAGGAATACAGCTGTCATCTTTCATCTTCTCTTTTTTATCTAGGCTCTTCTTTCACTTATCTTTGATGATACAAATCACTTAGCTCCAATGAAACCAACTCAATTGTACTAATTTAGAGCAGCTGTGACATTTTTCTGTCTTCTGCTCTGTACTTTTTTAGCAACAAGAATCTTTATATTACCACTTTATAGTTTGAGTGCTTAGACATTTGCTCTACATTAATTTTGGCAAATTGATTTTATTTTTCATTCAAGGTTGCTTACAACTTTCTACAGTTTGAAGACATACCTTTCCTCTTCTGCTTTTCTCTGATGAACATTTTATTTTGGAACATCCTGTAATTCTATAATGCAACCTCTTCCTTTGGGAGGAACCAGGCCTCTGCAATAACTATTATGACCTCACTTCCATTTGTCATGCTTGTGTCCACCACTGAGCTTTTTTCTCTGTTTGCCTTTAGTTAGAAACACTTAATTTATTTTCCAGTTTTGTCAAAAAATAATCATGAGTTTCTGTGGTTTTCCTTTCTTTAACTCTGAATACCTTTAAGTAGTCCTATATAGTTGAAATATTAGAAGCATTTACTTAAAAAAAAAAAGTCCATCTCTCTCCATGTTAAAATAGAATTGTTTTTCCTCTCTCTTCACCAGAAAGAATGAATTTTTCCTTAATTTTTAAAATATTCTTTCTAAATTTCCAAGGATTTCTCAGTCTTGGTATCTTGTTAGGCTAGAGCAATGAACCTCTGGGAACCCCATGAATCTCAACAAGGCCAAAGACAAGGTCCTGCAGGTAGGACAGGACAATCGCAACCACATACAAAATCTGGGCAGAGAATGGACTCAGGACAGCCCTGAGGAGAAGGACTCGGGGCACCTGCTAGATGAGAAGCTCAACATGACCCAGCAATGTGCACAGAAAGCCAAACACATCCTGGGCTGTGCCAAATGCAGCGTGGCCAGCAGGGCAAGGGAGGTGATTCTCCCCTTCTGCTCCACTCTCATGAGCACCTGGAGTGCTGCATCCCACTCTGGGACCCCATCATAAGAAGGATGTGAAATTCTTGGAGCAAGTCCAGTGGAGGTCCACAAAGATGATTAGAAGGCTGGAGTGCCTCTCCTATGAAGACAGGCTGAGAGGTTTGAGGTGTTGAGGAGGTTCCAGTGAGACATCACTGCAGCCTCCCAATAGGTAAGGGGGGGCCAAGAAGAGAGCTGGAGAGGGACTTTTTCAAGGGCATGCAATGATATGACAAGAAGTGATGACTCCAAACTAAAAGTGGGTAGTTTTAGATTAGATACTAAGAAGAAATTCTTTACTATGAGGATGGTGAGGCACTGGAACACATTGGCCAGAGAAGTTGCGGATGCTCAATCCCTGGAAGTGTTTAAGGCCAGGTTGGGTGGGGACCTGAGCAAGCTGGTCTAGTGGGAGGTTTCCTTGCCCATGGTAGAGGGGCTGGAATTAGACAATCTTTAAACGTCCATTCCAATCTGAAGATTTCTGTAATTCTTTTTTCTCACTGTCCCATGTTGAAGCAGGCACATTAGGTTGAATATCTGCTGTTTTCTTCAAGAATAATATTCTTACTGTTGTTATGGGCAAAAGGAAACATAGTCTATATAAGAATTTACATGAATTTATTACAAGTATAACTAATTCTACAGTCAGAAATCAAAATTCTTAACTAATATGAAAATCCTTTTAATAAAGTAGTTTACATTGCTGCCCAAAACCATCCCAGAATCTACCCTTTTCTTATGGTATTAAATTCAACCTGCCAGTATGCCTCTGGGTCCTAAGCTTGACAATTTCTTGACAAATTCTTGAAATAAAGAAAAAAAAGGTAAAAAGGTCTGGTCTTACATAAGTTAACAGCATCTCAGTCTTCACCAGAAGGAGCAAGATCTTACTGTGAGGGTTTTATTCTCCTCAGGAAGTGCATGATGTCTATAGCAATCCTTTTTCTCTCCTTTCTCTTGGGGTTCACTTCTGTTCATTTTGTTGTGTTTAAGACAGCCTACTCACATGTTCTTTCTTTTTATTGGATCCCAATTAGATATTGCTTGTGTTCTCATTATTTCTACCATCTGTACCACTTTTCCCAAGTTTGCATTCCTGCCTATAGATGGATGTCTGATTTGTGCTACTAGTCTGCTAGCTAGAGAGATCTGCTACCATCTTGAGCCTGTGCACTTCTGCACTGCATTTTATACTAATCAGATACAGTTTGTTTCATACAGAATGACTACTTGCAATTAGTATAAACTGAATCTGAACTACAACAACCTTAGACATTGGTCAACTGACTGCTAGACAGGTGCTACCACAAATGAAACAAGATAACAACATATCAGAGAAAAGCCTAGGTAAATTCAGAGACCTGTATTGTCAGGCTAGTACAAAAACAGGAGGAAGGACACTGAATTTTGACTTCTAACAAAAAAAAAAAATCATTGTTTAAAAAGATACTTTATTCAGCAATTGTCTGAAATTGTAAGCCAAAATTAATACAGTGATAGCACAACCTAATGAAAGGCAGCCATCGACAAAAATTAAATAAATGCTGCTTCTTTGCATCATCATTGTACGGGAACATCTGCTCAGACTGTGTTTCCCCTGCAGAATAAAACTACATGCGCAAAAGCTTCTTTGTGATAGTGGATTAGAAAATGGAAAAAAAAACCCCAGTACTTTCCCCTTATAAAACCAGAATTTAGCCCTTCTAAGATGCCAGGAAAATGGCTCATGAAACCAGAAAACCTTGCAAAGGGTACTAAGGACTTGAATAGCTACAGTGTGTTTGGTATATTGGCACCAAAATCCCATTTCCACCAGAACTTCTGCCACAGATCACCACAATTCTTAAGAAATATGGGCCACTTGAAGCCACATTAAAGCAGGTTTGAATTCCAATGGAGAACTTGAAGCAGCAGAGAACAAATGAAGCAACAATTATTATTATCTTATGTGAAAGGGCAGGAAGTATGGGTGAAGGGAACAACTTTCTTCTCTGCTGTAAAGACCACAAATCAATTTTCTGGGTCTACTTAATGAAGAATCATAATTCATAATCACACTCTTCAGAAATGGTTGTCCTGGTCCACAACCAATTACCACACTCATTCCAAGTGAGATTTATATTCTTTACTGGCGACTCTTTCCACATCTCACAACAATAAGGCAGGAAGTTCTGGAAGTCCTGCAAGATACCAGATCCACCTCTGCAACAGATCCATATCTCCCTTTGATGACACAAAGTTACCCAGAAATTGCAAGTAGCCTTAAAATAAAATTGCTGTGTTAAAGGAAATCATCTTCACATTGTCAGAAATCCATTAAGGGAGTCAATCTAAGTTTAGCTGCTGAAGCAGCGAATCTCACTAAATCATCCTCACTGTTTGTTTCTCATTCCCTCCAGGGCTGTTAGCAGCAAAATGAAGGTCTAATTTCAATGCCACTTTGGCTGCTCTAGCATTCCTGATCTGAAACCTGTATGGAGTCTATAGAAAAACAAAGGCAATTGGAACACTGGGATTAGGTTTTATGTTTATATTACTATACAGAAAGAGGTTTGGTTTCAACTTCAAGAAAACAGCTACCTTATTATGGATGACATTTCCATATATTGGCTGAAATGGGTTTGAGTGTCTGGTATATTAAACCAGCCATTTCCAAGCAGAAACCCACAGAAGACAGGGTGGAAAAATAATTTCTGACTGATATTTCTGTAGAGATACTGCCGTGAGACTGCAAAAGTGGTAAGCAAAAGGGGTCAAATACCTCCAGGTTTCATTTGCTACTGCTGTCTAGGAAAAAAGGTAAAAGCTGCAAGGTGGGGGAGCAGAGGGGAGCCAGCATCAGATGGAAGAAAGATGATGTTACCTCACTTATTTGGGTCAGTTTGTCTGGTTGTTTTTAATTTAGGTCAGAGACTCTGTAAGCAGGATATATGCAACTTGAAAGTGAACAGGAATTTTTAATTGATTATCACAACAACAACAAAAAAAATTTAGTAACTTTTACAAGGTGAGCCAAAGCTCCCTAACCAACCACAAGCAGAGCCTCTTGTTTTTTCCACTAGTATTGTATCTTTTCAAGTTGGTATCTCTCCTCTTGTCTTTACCTGGGATCTGGGCTGGCAAAGGGGAAAGGTTGCAGTAGGACTTATAGAGACACTAAGGAGAGATAAAGGTGTAGGAGCAGAATGTGCATCGGACCTCAGATATGTTTTGTCAGGTCTACATGGATTCAGTGCAAATTTGAAAACATCATGCTCAAAAGCAAATTAAAACAACAACAACAAAAAAGTAAATAAAAATTTAATAATCTGGTTCTGCCAAGAAGTCACATTAAGTGTTTCACATTACACTGAGAGACTAAGTAGGTTGCAACCAAGCTGTACACAATAGGATTTATTCTAGTTGAAGCATTTCACAAGTATTACAAACTTACATATCTTACATATCTTCTTGATTAAAGATATAAATTATAAGGTTCATTGCAATAACCTCAGGTTAGCATACTCAGTATACTTAGTTAGTATACTTTAAATACTACAGTTTTAAAATATTTGGTACAGCAGGCAGGAAGTATTCTTGTTAATTTATTTAGAAAATTATGACTGTCCTGATTGTGGGTTGGGTGTTGCCTGTCAGGTAGCAAGCCTGATCATCTACATGTTGAGAATAGTTTGACTGATGTGTCTCCTTGTCAGACTCAAGTAGATGGATGTTGAGAGAGTAATGTTCTCTTTTTTTTTTCCTTTTCTATTTCAAAATTATTTGCAAGAAACACTTTAACATATTTCATTTTATTTGTAAGATGTTCATCTGTACATTTATGCTTCCAGGTTGTTATAGGATGGGGATGCTTTAGATTTGAATAGCTTTAGGTAGCTGTTTGCTGTTATCTGAAGCTCTCTGCTGTATGACACACTTCCTAAATAACAGAAGGATTTTGAATCATGGGTAACCTAGAGATTCATACAAGGTTCTAATTTCTTATGAAAAGGAAGAAGTGAGAAGATTTTTGTGTTCTGTGAAACTCTTTCTCAAGAATCAAAATTAGTGTTTAAATTTTTTTATTATCTTTCACATGAGAATGAAACTATCCTTTATCATGAATACGCATATCCTACACCAGGAAACACCTAGACTTACTGATTGAAGGACCATGACATCCATGAGGCTGTAGCCTTGCTAAGCAGAATTTGCATTCAATTTTATGTTGCCAAATTGCATTAAGCCCATGTACCTAAATTCAATTCCTTTTGCTGAGCCCTAAGTAGCTTTTTCTGTGTTTTATTTAATTGTGCAGTACCTTAAAGCCCTTGGAAATCAATAGCTTCCATTCTGACATACAGCTGTGCTCACAAATGTCTATCTTTCTCTATCATCTCATTTACCAAAAAAGGAGAGAGTACCACTTCCCTCCAGTTCTTCCCAAGAGCATTTTGAAATAGGAAAAGAATAAGTAGTTCACAAGAAATTTGTTCTCATTCCAGTAGAATCATACGTAAATTGCCCGAAAATACTATGGCCATTGCAATGATTTTAATTAGAGAAAGATGGTCTCTAAAAATACCTTTGAACAGTGCTTCATTCTTTATTTGCTGAACAAAACAAAATTGTTTCTAACCGAGTCCAAGACCCAAAGAATTAAGTCCATATTATTTCTGTTTATAAATCATTACTCATAATGATTTTCAGCCAGTAAACCTCCTGATGTTAAGGGGCAGAGACATGTACACATTAGTCTGCTCCAGATACCACTGCTCTCTATTAGCTCAACAGCTTCTGACTACTGAATATGCAATTTTATTGCAAAACTTGGAGTGTTTTGTATTGAAAAATGAATCAAGGATGGTGAATACGTAATTTTTCTGATTATTTTGAAATTCTGTGTTAGAATTAGTATCTGTTCTTTTCTCAGTAGCTTTCCGTCTCTTCCCACGTTGCAAAATAAAACCGTGCTTTCTTAATATTCTTTAAAATTACAGAAATGTTGAGGGTTATAAAATTTCAGCTTACACTACTTTCCAGATAAATCCAAGATTTTTTGATCAGTGATAATTCAGAAATATCACCAATTAATAATTATACAGTAACATTTCCAGGATGCTAATGAACCCATTGTAATTTCTACACAGTTTCTAGCTCAGCGTTGCACAATAGTTTTCTTTACTCCTTAAGCATTATGTTGCTTGCTTTCAGTCTTGCTTGTTGTGACCTTTATTATTCTCTCAAGGGTATCACAAGGAAAGTTTTGGTCCTGGTAGGTTGAACAAGCTGTTAAAATCACAATCAATTTCCATATCACCTGCTAAAATCCTACTTCCCATCTGCTCTGATTCCCGCTGCTGCTGTTTCCTCTCTTGTTGGACAAGACAGGTATCCGTAGGTGAGAAGGCAGTGCTGCTTGCTGGGAAGAGGAGATTCCTCCCTGCCAGCTTCTCACCTTACCACCTTTTTTCAATGTCACCATTATCACCCACATGTAGTAACAATAGGTACCAGATAAGAGCGTGTCTGGCTTTCTATTGCTGACTTGCATAATAAATAAAAGCATGCACAAAACTTGTAGGGATCCTTTTGGACTGTGAGCCATTTGCATTATCCATACAGAAAAATTAAAATAATATTAATTAATTTTAATTCTAGAAATCCAAAAACCACTATTAAATCTCAGTTAGGGAGGACTGCAAATAGACAACTGTTCTGTCACATGGATGATAAGTAATGTGGCTCCTACCCAGAGGCTGTGTCCAAGGCAGGGAGTACTACCAAGTGAGGGAACAGTCTGGGCCTTAGAATGCCTTTATTCAAATTTCTGTGGCCAATACATTTCGGGATGTTTATTTTTATTGTAAGTATGATATTACTTACCTTTTCTACATCCATTGCAGTGCTTAGATAATCAATATAGAATCATAGAATGGCTTAGTTTGGAAGGGACCTTAAAGATCATCTCATTCCAACCCCCCTGCCATGGGCTGGGACTCCTTCCACTGGATCAGGTTGCTCCAGGCCCCATCCAACCTGGCCTTAAACGTTTTCAGGAATGGGGTAGCCACAACTTCTCTGGCCAACCTGTTCCAGTGCCTCACCACCCTCACAGTAAAGAATTTCTTCCTAATATCTAATCTTAACCTACCCTCTGCCAGTTTGAAGCCATTTCTATCATTATATGTATAATAAGTGTAAAGGTGCTTAGAATCATTTAAGTAGAATTCATTATATGCTATTATATTCTGTTAGTACTATGTAGTCACATTTGATTGCTACAATCATTTCTTCTCCTCTGATTCCAAGTATGGTAGCTGAAAATGGCATATTTCTCATATAAATCACTTCTGTTACTCATGAAGTCTCTTGAATCTGTGTATTTAAATAGTTCAAATAGGGAAAACAGTGATGTTTTGACATTTTAGTTTTTTGAATATGCTTTGGTAATAACTAGTAGCAGAAAGCTTCCTGTGTTAGGCAATAAAACAAAGAATTTTTTTCCATAAGCAGAATGTCATGTATTATCAAACTGAGTCCTCTCTGTTTCTAATAGTTTTCCCATGTGTTTATTTAAAGGGCCTTACTGATTCACAGCTTGACTATTTTGATCCCAATTTAGTTTGGGCCTTTTATTAGATTTGGGTAAGCTGTCAATTTGTGTAACTTTTATTTATTACTATGCTGCTCCAGTGGTATGTATGTGAAAGAGAATATGAAATTTTTTAATTGTTTAGATGACATTTACTAGAATATTCATCACAATTCAGTTAATAGAGACAAAAGAACTTATGATATTTTGTTAAAGAAAACATGGAATAAATCTCTCAGAAGCAAAACATTGACATTTATTTTTATTCTTTGTTTATATTCTGTAATTTAACTCTGTAATTTAATATTCAGATGTCATCTTCATATATTATGAAATAGTTGTATTAAAATCCATATTGAAGTTACATTTTACACAAATACAGCTTAAGACATAACATTTAAACTCTTTACTCTTTAGGAAGAGTTTACTTGTTCTTACATTAAACAAAGTTATACATCAGGCTCAGGACTTATGTCCCAGATTTTGATGTTTTATAATGGAGACCTTTTTTTAAAATGCTATGGGATCTGCATGTTTTCCAATAAATCCTTAGAAATCTTCAACTCAAAACAGAAAAGTTTTAATTTTTTCTATACAATTAGGAGTTCCTCTGTATTAAAGTTTCTAATCATATTTAATCCTTGTTGACCACTGCAGTATCACTTCAATTCCATAATATATTTGGAAGGATTATCTCTTCGTTTGGAAACAGTGTGGACACATGTTTTGGAGACTGCTCCCTTGACAGCTTATATATACATTTTGCACATAGTTTTAGTAGAGCCTTGGATAAAAATGGAGAAAACCTTCAGAAAATGCATAAACAACTACACATCTATGTCAAAGCTTGTAGGGATCCTTGAAAAACTGCTACAGTTAGATTATTTTTTCAAATCTAATAAAATTAATTGGAAATGGGAGAGAAATTAAAAGACAAGAAGTTTGACACATATTTAGACAGAACAACATAGACACTGTAATTCTCTGCCCTACTTAAAGGACTTACATGTCCCAGACAAATCCTATTTTGTGAATTGTTCTCAGAGGTCACCACTCTTTTTCAGTTTATTTGAAATCTTTTTTACTAGGGTGTCTTTCCCCTTTGTTTCAGATATAAGTATTCAGTTTGTCAGGAAAAAAACATGAATTAGTATCAGACAGAATATTAATGAGGGCTAATCTCTTTCCCAGCTTTTTTAGGCAAAAGGAGAATAAAGATGAGACAAAAAGACAGACAGACAGATTATCCTCTGGAGAATGACTCAAAAAAGGAGTTTAATTTAGATTTGTCTTTAAAAATAGCCATTGTGAATAAGCCTTCTTAATCCACCCCTACTACTTCTGAGATAACATTGACGAAATTTAAGGTCGCTTTAGATGAACTTTAAAGACGAAAACTTTGGGTTTCCAACTCAAACCATTCAATGATTCTATTAAAAAATTAAAACATTAAAAGAAAGGAAACAAACACTAGCCCAAAACAAGGATATTGAACCATGTACTTAAATAATAATGCAAACATTGATGTAAGTAGGAAATAAAACATGCACAATGAAGTAATTTCTCATAAAATAAGAATTTAGTTTTTACAGTGATTCCCCCTTTAAACAAATCAGGCCTGATCATCCTTTGCAGGATTCATCAGCTCTGAAACTTCAGTCAGATTGATATGCTGTATTAGGCAAAGATATATGTCTTCATCTTTCTCTTTTGATTTCCCATGAGCATGAAACATGGCCAATTTTCCCATTGGAAGTCATGTTACATGATAAAAGTTCTAATTGGTGATTGTAGGATAAAAATAAGTCTTTGATGATTTACCTTTACTTCTCACTGACTTTCATCTACTTTCTTTTCGTACAACTCAAACCTGTACTTATGAAATCACCTCTCCATACCAGTAACTTAGTTAGTAGAATTATAACTGGACAGATAATGCTCATTAGATACTAAAATTGACTATCCTCTATTCCTTTTGAGGATAGGTATTTGACCCTTCCCAATGCCTTTAGGATGAGTCCTGTTCAAGCTTGAGATGTTGCCCAGTGCTGTACTGGGAGAACTAAGTACCTGTTAAGGACCACTTTTTGCTCAGCAATTGAACTAAAGGAACCCCCTGAAATATGAAAAATTATTATTGGTAGTGGATTTCTCTTAGCTGCCTACTTCAGGTTTCCTGTGTTTCCTTCTGATACACTCAGCACCACTCACTACCCTGGGCTGGGACAAAACAATGCAATGGATATTTATTTTAACCTGATTCTCTTGTTGCAGAGAAAATGCAGCCCCCATCTGTCATGTCTCAGATCCTGAAGCATTGTGATGAGGTTATAACTTTCTTTAAGAGGTTATCACAAAGAGGTGTTTCAGGGAGAGAAGTTAGCTTCAAAGGGGTGTTTGCTGGAAGCTGTGACAGGCAGTAACCAGCTAGAAGAAGGGAATATAAAGTTGTAAGTAAGAGATAAAGCTTGCAACAGGGTGATGCTGTCACATTCAATAGAGCTTTATGGAGTTCTTGCAAAACACAACAGGCACAAAACACCAGGGCACAGAAAAAAGACAAAAAAAAAAGACAAAAAGACAAAAAGACAAAAAAAAAAAAAAAAAAAAAAAAAAAAAAAAAAAAGCCGTGCAGTGCTTAAGGAAACAGTTGGCCAAAACCAGCCTAGATAGATAATATGTCATCAGGGAATAAAATATAAAAAAATTCTTGGTATATTTCCCTCTTTTTCATGAAGAATTCATAATACATTTTTTAAAAGCTATTTTACACAAAGTTTCATAGAGAGGCTGTGCTCAGGTCAGCCCTATTTCTCTTCCATGCAGTTGTTTGATAATCATCTGCTACAAATGCTTCACAGCATATGGTATTCCCCAAAATGTTGTTTCAGATCCAATAAGGAAAGCCACTTACTGTTCTTGAAATGCCATTCCAGACAACAAAACTCCAACTCAGCAGTTCATAAGGCATCAAAGACTGATTATTTGCAAAAAATCACTAGGAGTTAGTATTTATTTCCTTGCCTGTAATCATTGTTAAATTTGGACTAGTATTATCCCAGTTTGCAAAAGGACTGCACTGAGATGATTTTGAGGGCTGTATATCTTGCCTTACTAGGGCATATCTTTTCTTACTTCCCTTACTAGGAATGTCAATGGATCCCAGGACTAGTATGGGACTAGTCACTTTAAAGCTTTAATTCCTGTTCTGCTGCGTCTGGGATTCTTCAGTAATCAAATACTTTTTTGACTGCAGGGACACTGGGTATCCGTTCTAATTTTGTACTTCAAAAGTGAAATGTTTGCATTTTTTCCTATGTCCAGAAGATTGTACAGATTCCTGCTGGATTTAGAGAAAGGACTATAACATCTGTTGTGTTGTGAAGTCCAACAACCAAAGTGACTACCAAATGCTGAGCTAAGCTCTACAGTTTCCACAAGTCATCCATTTCCAGTAAGCATCTTCATTTTTGTGGCATTTATTTTTTCGGGACAGGGGATCTTCCCACTGACTTTCATCAGAAATCTGTGTTTTGACAATGTTAGAGGCAGTTTGAAAGCTTAAACAGATTTTTCCTTGTTTATCTTATGTTTAAGTAAGCTTGGATTTAAAACCACAACCCAATCAGATCATTAGCCTCCAGTGAGTTGTATTCCCTGGGAAGCAGCTATTTTTATGTGAGTCAGAAATGCAAACTGCTGTTTTGTTTAACGCATGCTATTTTTCAAACAATGTGTCCACTAGAAAATTCCTCCTACTTCACAATCATAGAGGAAGTGAGGTGTGGGATATTCAGAAGCCACCTACAGCATCAGAATGCCAAGTTTTCATTAATTTTAATCTAAATTGGTGCCCTCACCTTTCAGATATGTTTGAATGCTTTCTTTTTACAACATACACTGCAGACAGCTTGTGGTTTGTTTTTCTTAAATCACAATAATTTTATATTTCTCACTTGATGACACTTAGAAAGCAAAGAATATTTTTTGTTCACACAATATATAAAATTGCATGGGGAAGCATATTTATTGGAAATTATTGTGACCATAAGCTTTTGTAAAAATATGGATGTTTCCTAGACATAATTTCCTTGCTTTGAAAATGTCTTTAGTCTTGGAGAAGAAGATGACACATGTACAAAAGCACTCCAGGCTACCACCACTGTCCTCTCATCCACGTTTCCACATGGCCTATGAGCACTGTACTCTTCACAATGGAAGAGTTAATTTAGAGCAGGATTCACTGCTATCCCAGATACCAAACTTGTATCTCATCCTTTCTCTGCTCAGTATTCGACTTTTTTTTCACTGATAAAAAATTCTTCTCAGAATCAGTCAACTGCTCAGTTAACTGATTAAATTTAACATTATTGCACTAAGAAATTTTGGTTCTGATGAATTAAGTTTTTTTAGAGATATAAAAATGTCACAGCCATTCATGTCACTTTGATGAAGTTTCTCAGAATCTCCTGCATGGCTCATAAATACAGGAGGAAGTACATTAGAGGCAGGAAAACTTGCTCAGCCCACCTAAAGGCACATAGATGCCATGATAAACATGCATTGCAATGGGCTTGCCCTTCCTTGGTTCTTCTGCAGAGTATGAGTCCTCTGGATGGAAAATGAAGTGTGGAATGGACCTTGTACCAACCAAAATGAGCCTTTACTCATGCCCGGATTTAAAGGCAGCTGCTCTGGTTTCACTCTGCTTTAGGTAAGTGTACCATGTATGTCAGATCGTACAAAGGCTGAAGCAAAAGCTTGGAAAGCTGCCAGTAAAATGAAATGAGCTTTTCTCAAGGTGGTGCTGCTGGCCTGACCTCCTCAACTCACAGCTCTTCTTTGTCTCTCAGTCTGATTTCAATATTGCACCTAGTGTTTCCTGTCACTGCATTCCCACAGTTCAATAAACACTTGGATGAGTATCAGAACTCTAGATTTCATACCATAAATGTCTCTTAGTTCATTACCAGTGATTACACAACATATTGTTCTGCTGAGTCAGTGTATATAGGGGAAATATTTGAACATCTCTTTCAAGATGATACATGCAAGATGGGAACATTTTCACCCCACAGATTTAAGAGAGGAAAAGACTCCATCAGCAGAAACATTGCACTGCTGGCCATTTGGCTATCAATCTTCATGCAGTTAAAACTCTTGGCCACACCTAGGACCTTAGAAATAAAGCTATATACATTCTTTTTATTCATGAAATCTTCTATCAAGCATTCAATTACACCGTGGCCATGTTCCTTCTTGCTACCTTACACACAATCCCATACAAGGTCAGGTTAACACTCACATGCTTTGGACATACAAATATCTTACACTCCTTCTAACCTTTTTTACCATGTGTCACTGGCCATTGTGTTAATTCTCCATTGGCATCTGCAGCTTTCATCAAATACCTTTAGGAAGAGACTGCAACAAACCAGAAGATCAATGGCTGGGTGAAGCTACCTGCACACTCTTACCAATTTACTGACTACAATTGCAGCTCAGGTCTAAGGGATGTTGGGTTGGGCTCAGATTCCAGTTAAGAATGGAAAGTCAATGAATGATTCCCCTTGAACTGAAAGTGAACTTTCTATCAAGCCCATTAACCACAAAATAAAATGTTCCTTTGGTACAGGCACAAGAAGGACTTGCAGGTTGCTTGGCTGGTTTGTTTCTTATGTCTCATATTTCTTATGTTTACTCTTAACAAGGCTTTATAATACCTCAGGCATAAAAATATTGCTTCAAAACATTTCTACTACTGAAAATGTATCTTTCCATAGGAAGATTACATTATATGGGTCTGCATTGCTTGGTTTGAGAAGACCTATAAGGCATACAACCTAAGACTAATGAGTATCTCCAAAAGGCACCAAGGTGCAGATCTTCCAGTTGCCATCCTCCTTTGTCCACAATTTCCTTTTAAATATACAAGCCTGAATATTGACTATTCTTATCAAACAATGAGAACTAGACCTGCAAAAAATGGAGAGGAAAACTTTTTTTACTGCAGATGCTGATCCACGCCTTTTACCTGCAATTCAGAAGAGGAATAAACTACTCAATGTTTGTTTTCTCTTCTTTGATTCCTCAGATGATGAACTCCTTCCACTTGTATCAAAACCATTTAAATCCTTCAAATAGCCTCTGGCTAGTGTCCCTGACCACTTCTTTGTGCCAGAATAAGTGTTATCCACTAAGTGTCATTAAGGAGAACCTCAGAAAAAATTCAATGGCTTTGAGCTTAAAAGAAGGCCAACTAACTGCAGAATTAAAATGAAATTTAAAAAAATAATCACAGTATCTCAATGAGTCCTGCAAGATTCACATGGCATCCTTTACATTGATGACATTGTATGTAATGTCTGTTTATCAGCAGACTCATGAGAAGTGCAGGAGCAGTAAGGGATCAGGATATGTTTTTAGTAGGAAGAAAAATAGTAAATTGAAACTGATTTCTGGCAGGCTGCAAGAGGATGAAGCAGATGGGTTAAAAGTTGTGGAGACAGAAATAAACAGATGAGAAAGTACAAATTAAGATACTGGCAAATAATCTCCTTGATCAAAATGATAACAAACTTGCTTTCAATATGACCTTACTCCCTTCTCCCTGTACTGAAACTTCATTGTTCTTTTTGTCCCCAGAGCATAATTCTCCTGGAGAAGTCTAAACTCAGCAAATGAGAATGTTCCCTGACTGCCAGGCGTGGGTGAGCATTTGAGCAGTGCCCTGGAGGGATGTCAGGGAGCAATGTGGGTGTAGAACATCCACCCTGTACATGCCAGAGTCTGCTAGAAAGAAACAGGTTCATAGCAAGGGGCCTGTGAGGCACTTCTGCAAGTCTGCCAGGTGGGATAAGAAGGAATTGCAGACCACACCATATTTTGCCCAGAATAAGAGAATAAGATTAAAATTAAAGAAGGAATCCTTATAATGAGGTACTGTATCATCAAAGATGAGAAATTATGTTGAGTAGTCAACTGGTTGAGTAATTCCTCAATTTATTGTTTTTTGATGGCTTGTTTTAATCTTCTGGTGAAAACACTGAATAAAAGGATGGCAAATTGTGAGAAACTAAAATGCAAAGAGGTTGTGGCCTAGGAAAAGTCACTGAATGAGAGGGGCAGATCTGGTTGGTCATTGTTGTCCTGACCTCACTGAACTTCATGGAAGTATCACAGCATTACATGAACAGTTGCTCAAACCATGAATTAAAGGAGTGAAAAAAAAATCTAGTATTTATTGGTAATAATCTTATAGAAAAGTGTAAATCTAGTACAATGGCGACTTCTGATAAAATTAATAAATGTGAGAATTTTAGTGTCTGATTTATCAACGCAATGATGACAACTGTTACCTTCTAAGGAAAGTAAGACTTGTGAGATAAAATATGCTGAATCAAAATTAATGTCTTGAGTAGAAAGGTAATGTTGTCTACCTGTAGCATAAGCAGACGGAAAGTGAATGTAAAATTAAAGTGAAGAGGTTGCATATGTCAGAATGACAGAAGACCGATGCAAAAGCATATGCAGAAGCTAGGAATACATGCAGCAAAATTTTTGCATATTCCCCATTCTACATAAACACAATGAGAAAAAGATACAATTAAGTACAGGAGAAATGCATTAAACACCTCATTCCAACTCCATATGCTTATGCTTGCTTTTACAACTGCCTCAAATACGGTTCCTCAGCCTGTTTCCAATCAGATCTAAGTTAGTTTGAATTGGAAATGAAATGTAACAAGATATAGAACTGTATCTACAAATATTCAGCCTCAGACACAGGCAAATATTAAGTTTATTCTCCTAATTCAAAATTTTGTTTTTAAACTATTAAGTACCATCAGCTGTGTCACTTCTTTTTATTCTGTTCATTTCTTGGGGTTTTGGCCTTCTGGAAATTAAGAACAGGTAATGCTTCTGACTATTTTATTTTTCTTGTTCAAGACATTTCTCAGAAGACACGTTTCTTCAGTGTAATCTCTGGCTTGCACTCTGTCTTCCCTCTCAAAAGCTAACACAGCAGACCCTTCCACATCTGGCCAGGGACTAAAAAGAAAAACAGCTTCTCTGAAACCAATGCCTTCTTGATTTATTTAAAGGATTTACACAATCAGAGAAAATTTAAAAATAAAATGTACTACCTACATCAGCATACCCTAAACCTTTTATTCTCTTACAAATTAGGACAGGCTTCATTCAAAATTGCTGTCTTTCACTGGACAACAAAGTACTTACAGAGGCACTGCAGTTCCCACTGGCATCTTCCTCTCAAAGGTTATCATACATACCTAAGAACAAGATTTTTTTCTTATCTCAACATTCTGAACTGTATCAAAAAGTTGCTGGGCTTCACTTGGAAGTTAACGCATCATGACTTACCCAGAGAAGTTGTGGATGTCCTGTCCCTGGAAATGTTGAAAGTCAGGTTTGAGATGGGGCTTTGTGCAACCTGGTCTAGTGGAAGGTGTCCTGCCATGACAGTGGGGCTGGAACTGGATGATCTTTAAGGTCCCTTCCAACTCAAGCCATTCTGTGGTTCTACAATAATTCTATGGCTTCAGGGCATACTCCCTTAAGCATTTTCTGGACTATGCCTCAGATATATAGTCTGATTTTTTTATTTTAGAGATTATAATTAAAAGGCATGTGAATATTTTTATTGCTCTGGATATTAACATAAGTAGGTATACCTTAGAATGTCCATCTTTATAAACAATTCATGTATTTACGAAGAAAGTTACACTTTAAACCTGCAGTCTCATAATTTTTGCTTCTGCAGGCCTGATCTTTGTAAAGATTTAGCCACATATTTAACACCAGCAATTAGGAACCAGAGTGTACTATAATGCACTTACTTCTACACCATTTTTAAAAAATAGCAAAAATAATTAAATGCTTTCCAGGCTTTTGCTGTATGCTACATGCTACTTGGAAATAAAGGTATTCAACTTATATTATCTGTGAGGGAAGCTATAGATAACAACTTCAGGTGCCACTGCAGTATCATGCATAGAATTCCTTTTTTTTTAATACTTGTACCAGCTTTTAGTATTGAAGTTAGGGATTAAGGGAACCTGAGAAATCCTCTTTACCAAATAGATATAAAAAAAAAATCTCTCAGCTGAGTTTCACAGCTGATGAGGGCTCCTCTGCACAGACTGGGAAACATTGATCAGCTCAGTCACAAATTCCACCTGATGAGCTGTGCTGAATTGACTAGTAGAAATTTTGAAAAGTTGGATGAAGTCTATGGAGAAATGGTTCCTCTTTCCAAATAAGTTTCCCATATCCACCAATGGCTTTAATCCATTGAAAATCACTCCAAATGCCAAATCGTTGATATCAGTTCTCTGCCAAAATCTCATGAAGTATTTTTGGCTTGATATACAGTCTAAGATATACACTAAGGAAGACTTTGACCTAGAAAATGATTGCCTTGAAGGGAACTAAAAATATAAAAGTTCTTCAAACTGTCCCCATGTTTCTGCAACTTCACCTGATAAGTGCTGCAGAAATCCTAAATAAGAGAAGAGGGGAAAAAAGTTAGGAAACATGAAATACAAAAGTAATTTCTTCAGCAAAAAAATATTACCTTGGAATCTCAGTCTAAAATCCAACTTTTAACAAATATATAGCATACAGAAACATGCATGAGTTAATTTGAATTCTTAGCAGAATTCTCATTAGAATTAGTTCTATCCAAACTGTCTAGCTAAACACATTTGCATTTACACAGCAAAGAGTTCCAAGAATTTCAGGAAACCTGACATGTCACAAGAAGTTGTAGAAATTATGTAGGCATCTTTATCTCTGAAAAAATATACAAATTCCCTGCCTCAGTGTGTTCTACAGCACCTTCAGCTTTCAATATGTGTACAAAAAGTTAACAATATGTTGAAGTTCCCAAAGAATTTATGGCATTTTCTGTATGAGAAGGCATAAGAGACATAGGATGAGAAGTAGTGTGCAGAGCTAACTAGTTTCTGATGAGAACTCCAAGAATGTTTTGGAAGTGTATGTGCAGATGTGCTCTAAAAATTAATCAAACACTTAAAGATACTCTCAATGGACTACTGTTTGACATAGCACCATCTGAAGGGATTAATATCAGGAATTTAAAATTTAGAGTCTCTTGTTCACTTGATCAACAGGCAAAAGCCAAAGGGTGCTTAACCAGGCAAGGTACTGAAGAGAATCCAGGTCTAAGCTGGAAGCACACTGTAAGAAATACAGGTGGTCAGACCATGACATTACATTAACACAAATCCTCCAAATTCACCAGCCCTCTAAATTTAGTCCAGTGTTTCATGGCAATATCAAAATTCTCTTTGTCTCAAGACAATAAAATATTCAAAACATTGCCTTCTGATTTTAACTGGTTTCATTTGTTAATTATCTAACTTAATACATGTGAAATTGTATTGTAAATTTTTTTCCAGCTTGAATATCATTATGAGAATAATTGCCAACTAAGCCATAACAGTCAATGTTGTTTGTGAAACCTACATGTATTTTTAATATTTCTTTCCCATCTGTTTTATATACTGCTAAAATTTGAAATTGCCATTGATTAGATAAATTTTAAAAGATGACAGACATATTCCTTGAAAATCCAGAAGAAACCAGTAAGTTCATTTTTAATGAATTCAGTAAATCCAGCATCAAATATCAAGAGAACAGTATCTTTTATAGTTGTAGGATCACAAAGAATTTTTGATCAGTTTAAAACCAATTGAACAGCTCCTGTTTTATTCTGAATTTAACATGCACTCAGTTTTAATCCAGCACAATATTTCAGAGTAATGCATAAACAAATGTCTTTCCACTTTCTAACTGAGGATACCTTCTCAAGTATTTGATTTTCCATTGTCATATGGAGATCTGATACTGTTTAAAGCAGCACATGAACCAAAGTAATCAAAAAAGACTTTATGGTATCTGCCAGCTAGTTATTTCATTCCTATCATAACACAGTGTATGCTTATTTTTCTTTCTCCCTATTGATGAAACTGTAGAAAAATTAAGAATTAACTGTTCCAATATATATAATAACTTTTTGATACAGGGAATAGCATTCAGACAAATGTAGCACAAGTTCAGGAAAAGAAACAGAGACCTAATTATTGTAAATGCACAATGTTAGCAAAGGACATTGTCATATAGATGCAAAATCAATTTGCAAGCCAAAAAAAAGTTTCAGCACAAATTTACCAAATATTCCAGTGAGCAGATTCAAGAGGCATGCCTCATGCTCTTGGAATTTAGCTTCCTGGGAATTTCCTCCATTTTTCAGGCATATTGCTTTTCGCCCATCTTCACAGAAATGTAAAATTTGGTAAAAAGTAAAGGTTTCTGCTAATTCATGTCAGCCAGGAAACAGAAACAACTTTCCTGTACTACACTTGTATATTTTTGCTCCATAGCACAGTGTATAAGACTGGGAATTCTTAGGACCTTTTTGAAACCTCAGATACACTGATGTTACTGAGTGTGTGCAAATGGCACAATAATGATGGACTTAATACTTCGTGCACACTTGTGTGCAAGAATTCTTCTATATTAATGGCAATAGTCCTTTAACCTAGAAGTCTTGTCATGCAACAATTTGTCTGTGCCTGGTTTGCCCAGCAGATCTTAGGAACTGCTTTAGAAAGGAAGACATCTATAATTAATACTTGCTTTTGTAAAAATGAGGGAGCCTCTTGCTGTTTGTGCCTTTCTTTAGTCAGGTGGCATTGACTACAAGAATGGCAAGTGATTTTATGAGCTTCTGGCTACTCCAGGAACTGGAGAGACCCCATGGATCTGAAGGGTCTCAGGAAATATTCTGAGAGCTGCTCATTGGCCCAGAGGGGAAATGAATGAGGAAACTTCATGATGCAAGCCTGTGAGAACCTCCTTCCTCTTGGCCTTGTCTGTACTTTCTCCCCAGGGAAGGGTGTTGATTGTGTCCCTGATTTAGGGCATATGGGTTTGGCTCTCCAACAAGTGACTGAATATAACCTACATTCTTAAAGATGGAGCTGTACTGAAAAGATGCCAAGTAAAAAGTGCAATGTCCAAAAAAGTCAGCTTCTTTTATTTGCCATTTGCTTTCTCTCCCCAAAAAGGTTTCTTTGTAGTATGCTTCTCTGTGAACTCAAATCTTTCTGCTTCTCAGAAACATCACAGTGTGAGGTCACGTTTTAGTGAAGTGTCATCTAAAATGGTGCATGCAAGCTCTAACCAAAAACAAGACAAATTTGATTCAAAAGCACCAGAATAACCACACTTTTGCTGAGCACTGGGGGGAATTCAAGTGTTAAGTACTCCCACAGCATCAGAGATACAGCTTTGTTGAGGGTGTGAATGGCCACTGATCATGCCAAACACTGCATATCTTTATGATCCTGCCAAAGCAGGATATCTTTATGATTTATTTAATCACATATACCTTTAAGCTTAGTTTTAAGTAAATCTTTCTAAAACTTACCCTGGATGTAAACGTATCTAAACGTATCCTAGTACTCTATTACTTGCATTTTTTGAAAGGTTCTTAATTTCAGAAAAGGATCTTTTAAGGTCTGTGTAAGGATTCCAGTGCATTCTGATGCAACAAAATTTTCATATTTTCAAAGCAAAATTTTAAATCCAAGAAAAAACAAATGTTTCACAAAACATGATGGAAATATATACTCTTTCTAAACTGACTTTATTTTTAGTAATGTTTTCATGAATGAAGTAACAAATAATCTTGTGAAAATTACTTTGCTGTCACACAAAAAGGGTTTGTCTGACACACCCCCATAAATTTTCTATTTTTTCTTGAACTTTGCAAAGGTAATTGTTATGCCGAGAATAAGATTACAGAATAAGAAATAGAATAGGTAAAAACCCTATTATTTTTCGCACTGCTGAGCAATCTACTGCTTTTGAGAAGAAGTTTTTCTCATTGGAAAATACTTCTAATGCTGTCCAAGGTCAAAGAGAGACTGCCATTTGCCGGGTGTTTTGTAGGCTGTGTGAAAGGGATCTGTAGGCTCGGTTTAGTTCCCAGTCAACCAATGTCCAACACAGCTGTCATTAATTGGCTTTCCTGCTGGCAGCCTCTGCAAAGAGGGCAAAGGCTAATGTACATGGAAGCTGACCTCTTTTATTACTTTATTAGTAATTCTTCAGAACAGGCTTCTCAGTGTGAGGAAGTGAGCACTGGTTCTTACTGCTGTTGCTAGGGATGTAGGTTTCCTTTGGATAAATAAACTCGGTTTCCAAAGCTCCCAGTCTGGCATCTTTCATACATGCTAAAACCCACTAATAAAGAAATATTCATATAAGTTGCACTGTTTGAAACAAGGCATATTAGCACTCATGCTGAGAAGGCTGTATCTGTTAAGTTCTTTCCAGAAAACTCTTTGTTGATTAACTATTCCTGTTTCTTTTTCCAATAATATTGACATGCAGATACGGGCATCTTCTGCCAGAACTAATTATCATTCTGTTATTTAGCTGTCTTTAATTTCTAACACTCTTAACCAAGCTGATTTTCTAGGCAACAGCTTGATGAACACCAGGGAACATCTTTGTGGGATAACCCATACTAAAGTACTACTTCCTATCTAGAAGATCACATACACCCATTCATTTTCTACATTCACCTTTCTGTAACAAGTACTTTTCAGCATCACTGATGAGCTTGTTTATAGAAAAAAAAACCTGCCCCTACAACAAGCAATTTGCTAGCTATGCCCCAACAGCATAAAATTTAGGGGAGGGTACAAGAGAGAGAAGAGATGTTAATTTTGGGGTTGTAAATACAGTTTGCAATCGTGATATTACAGAATATTGATCTTCGGTCTTATAAACTGACCTAGCTTAATATGGAAGAAAGAAGATTATGGAAACTGGGGGAAATGAATGACAAAACATGGTGATGTAATTCCTTCCATGCATAGTTGCACTTCAAACTGTGATACCATTGTTCTGCTTATAAAGTAAATCTTAAACTGATCACAAAACAATATTTATATTTATGTTTTACCAAGCAGATACTGATATTGCAGTCTAGAAATAAAATTAATTTAGTGAATGCAAACAACTATAGTTGTTTATTATATTTCTATCTGATGAACCTGAAGGACTCACATTCCTTGATCAAGAAGCATAAAAAGCAATGCAAATGACAGAATTGTGCAAAAGAATGTTTTATGTTTTTCTAATCCAATTTTCTCACTTTACAAATACTTTTTGAACTTAAAATAATTTGTTTCCATTTCCTTTTACAAATGTTTATACCTAGCTTTATAAGCTTTAATTTTATAAGAATCTTTTGCCTTAAATCAGCTTCTGAATTGGACATACCCATTTTCCTTTTGCTCACCAAAGAGAGCAGACAAGTATAAAATGCTCCAAGTTTTATTTAAAGTATTTTTTTTCTGTTTATACCATAGTTGTACAGCTTTTAACATTCATGTATTCTCTGAGTCATCAAGAATGTTTTTCATTGCTCTAAATGTACTTGTTTATTTACCCTTCAAGTAGTTTGACATTTGATGTGTTGAATTTTCTCTATGGAAAAACATTAAAGGGAAATTACTCACAGTACATTGCTCTTGCATATTTTTTCCCTCATAAAGCAGATTTTCATACATAGCAGACCTTTTGACAAGATGATGTCCATTAAGTGCAGCACACAGATCTTTTTAACCATTTTCATACCACATGGCAATACTGAAGGACAGAGTAACTGACCACTGGTCACCTACTCCAATGTGTCATAAATTTCTCTTTTAGGACTGTTTAATTTGAATGCCACTCAAGCACATATTTTTGACTTGCAATTAATCACTTGTCAGGACTGGTGATATCAGTCATATATAATATCAAGCCAGCTAAAATAAGCTTGATAACCTTTTCCAGCCATAATGAATGAGTGATATGTGCCAAATCACAGCACTTGTGATTTTTTCCCCTTGAAAAAAATGGAAGTTTTAAAACTATTTTATCAGGTTGCATGAAAGTTGTGCAAACAACCAAAGAAAAAGTGAGCCATTCTTTATTGTATTAATAGTTATGAAACAACCGAGCATCACATGTGAACACTCTCAACACAAAAGATTTTATGTCCATTGTAAGACCTTACATGTCACAAATTTGTCATCTTTCCTATCATGTATCTATTAAGATAGGTCCACAAATATATCATTCAGAGTCACCGAGCCTTTGCATACATGACCCCTGTCTTCCTGTCTCTATGTCTCACATTTTCCTTCAAAGTTTAGAGGTTATGTAGACCTCCATGGCAACATCAAGTTGCCATAATTATAGACAAATGTTACACAGGAGACAGCGAGACAATTAGACAGGAAAAGGGGTGGCACCAACATTTCTAAAGAAAAAATTCCATGTACCACATCTATCATTTACTGTTCATATTGGAATTGCTTGAGGTTTTGTCTTATATTTTTCTCAAGCTTTCTGGTTGCTTTAACTTCACTGGTTGCAGCTTCAGCAGCATGTTTTCATCACATCCATATTTCTGCTCCAAATACAGTGTTCAAGGAAGAAAAAAGGCTCTAACCAGTTCTCTCAAGTTAGTGTTTTCCAGGGATGATCAATGCAAAATCTCTTCCCATTGCAGAGGTGCAGAGCAGCACCCTCTTCCTTTCTATTGTTAATACACTAACTGAAATATTCTTATTGCATTCAATGCCTGTCATTTTCTTTTGATTCCCAGAATTGTCCAGAATTTTAAATCTATAATCACTTCTTAAAAATTTAACCTATACTTAAAGCTACCAGAGTTCTTGTCTACACAATAAGTTGCACAGCCTAATCTGCAGTATTATTGAAAACAGTTTTACTCATATCTATGTACTTGCAAACAAGACAAGATTCCTCTTGCCTATCTTTTCAACTCTTGCATACGCTGAATCACTCTCTGGTGATGCTGATTTCTCCCCAGTGCTTGAAGATGACAATTAAATATTTATCTATTTAGATATTTCTATTAATTAAAAATTAATTTAATTTAAATCAGCTTCTAAAATTAATTTGGGACTTCTTACTGACAGGTTTGTACCTGATTTATAAAAACACAATTAAAAAGTAATGCACATTGCTGTAGCTTTACAGACCAACAAAGCCAATCTGAAAATCCTTCAGGAATAAGGACAAAGTTATTTATGTCATTCTGTCACACACATTGATTGCACTCTAACACTAGCAATTTGAATCTTATAGTACAAAACCCAAGTCTTTTTCTAAGGTGTTATATGTCCTCACCAAAAGAAGAATATATGATCTGACAAAATAGACATCTGCCCATTTGCAACATGGTTCTCATTTAAAAGCAAAGCTGCCCCAATCTTTTTGAAGAATGTGCTTTAATATTCAGGTTATAATGGAAATATAAGATTCTTCACCTCCATGAGAATTCAGACAGTAATTCAACATCTTGTGCCAAATAAGTAGTTACTTAGGACCATAACACTGAAGACTGATGGTGATCCAGCTCATTCAAAACCCCAGGGGCAGGTGGAATGTGACACCATGATCTGAATGCACTTTGGTGAGGACTAAT
Organism: Dicaeum eximium; assembly: GCA_013396995.1. NCBI lineage: Eukaryota > Metazoa > Chordata > Aves > Passeriformes > Dicaeidae > Dicaeum > Dicaeum eximium. Next base: position 2,176,424 of record VWZP01006729.1, read on the forward strand.
AAAACAGTTCTTATTTCAGATTTAGGAGCAAAACACCCATATAACTTACTGGAAACCATATGAAATACATAACATAGTGAAATAAGTGGATATTAAAGACATTAATTTCCTGAAATTTATAGTAGTAACTTGCAGATATGCCACTCAAACAAAGTTCTGTCAGATCTCATAAATTCAGAAGGGTTGGGTCTGGCTAGCAACAGAATCAGAAACCTCAAAGGAATATCATTCATACAGCTTGAAGTGATGCTGACAAGTCAGACAATGATCCCTTTCCCTTTGACTCTACAATGACACAAGCTCTCCCAGTGTGAAATGTGCCATCATCCTGAGCTGGTAACATCTGAAGGAAAGAGATTCAAATAAGTAATATGCGTTTTCTTGGCTCAGTTTCACCTGGATATAACATTTTTCTTCACATGCTGCTCTCCAAAGCACTGTAAAGTGCTGGAGCATATTCTGAAGTGGTTGAAGTGCTGCATCCCAGAGGTGACCTGGACATCTGCAGGCACTCTGCATTTGGTAGATTACCTACATTCTTACAAAAATGAACCAGACAAATCTGCATACCACTTTACTGATATAATTTTATACCGAGTCCAGACATAAATATTTACTATTAAATTAGTTACTGACATAGTGTTCCTTCAACAATTGCACTGCTCAGATTAAATTTTTTCTCCACTGCTACCTTAGCAAAATTTGCTTGGTATACATACTACCTATTTTGTACTATAACCTATCTATTGGTCACAAAATTCCTTAAAAAATATGGCTGAGCTTTGAAGGACAGGCTCTCCTTTTCTGTAGCCTAAGGTAAATCATAAGGTTTTTGGTGGGCAGGCCATAAACTCAAAATATGACATCATGCTTCACATTTCCATATCAGAAAATGTCAACCATATCCTACAGAACTGTAACACAACATTTTCTAAAAATGCCCTTTTTCATTCAAAAAGAAGTAAGCAGAGTACATCAGAAAGGTAAGGGCAAGTACATGAAGAGCCAGAACTGGTCCATAATATCTTTTTGTGCTTCCCAAAATTACTATATTGGAATTGTTGTTTTGGGTCTCAATGGTGTTTGAGCAGAATGGCTACCTTGCATCTACATCGGGCACAGGTATTTGTCCAGCTGGAATATTATGGACAGTTGGATATCCACCTTTTTGTCTTTTAACCCCTTTAGACAGGTAAACCACACATAAACGTTCACTTACCCCCTCTCTGTGTAAGCTCTGCTCACCAATAATGAAAACATCTCTGGATTATCAACACTGTTTTCAGCACAAATCTGCAACATAGCCCAGTACCAGCTATTATGTAGAAAATTATCTCAGTCCAAATCAGTTCACACATTTACGGAAAGATGCTGATATGTAAAAGTTATTTATTCAGGGAAAAGCTAGAAGACTGACCGGAGAATCGGAAACAATATTTTACAATTAAAAATTTGAAGAGACTAATATAAATATTTCAAGAGAAAGTTAGCATCCCAGCTGAAGCCATAAAAGTATTGACGTGGAACAACATTTTTCAATACAGTGTTATTTGTCAGAGAAATCTGCAGGACCAGAATAGTCCTTGGATGGTAAAGTTGGACAAATTCAGCTTGGGGAAGAATTGAAGGCTTGTTTAATGAATATTTTTTCTTTGAAACGAATTTATCAGAGTAATATTTTTCTAACAATTATACGAACCCTTGTGAAGAAGATATTATATCTCTGAGAGCCATGTTCTAGTTCAAAGTAGAGAAGGCCTATGGCTTAAATGATGTTGGAGGTCAAGTTAAATTATCAAAGTGATCCCTTCTGACATTCTGCAAATGGCATCTTAGATTCAGTCTTTCTACAACTGATGTTTCAAAAGTGTCTAATATAAACGTTAAGAAGAAAATATGAAAATCTAGGCTTTATTTATCTGTAACTTTACAATCCAGAGCCAAAGAACACCTCTGTGGCTTCTCTATGCTTTTTTGTTCATGAGCCAGAGGCAGATCTGAATACCAGCACAACACATACTTTTAGGAGTTTATTCATTTATTAGTGTGCGATAATCTAAAAAGACCTTCATGTAGACACTATTACCTATCAGGAAGTCAACAGTATTTCTACTTATTTTAGAAGGAATTCAAAATAGAAGCCACAAGTTACAAAGCCAAACCAGATCCAGATCTTTTTGAGAAAGCTTATTTCCAGCCTATTTTTGCAGACAGATTTGTCTATCATTTCCTTAATGGTGGTAACCCAAGACTGAAAGAAAACAGAAAGGAAATAACATGCTCTAAATGTAATAACAAAAGTCATGTTCCATTTTTCTGATTTGCTTAGTCTGCATGGTAAAACCAAAAGGAATATGAAGCTTCCAAAGCCATTATATTCTGTATTGGAGGTTTATATCTAAAAGCATGCAGTTTTTATAACAGAAGTGACAGCAGTAAAAATGCATAATTAAATAGTAGTTTAAGTGTCCTTAGTCTTAAGGTGATGTAAACTATGTTCCATCTCAAGACTTAAATGTAATCCCAAACGTATCTCTGAATCAAAGAATAGCTTTGATTCATATCTATGATTCACCTTAAAGATGTGAGTCTGAGCTCCAGATCTTCTACATGTAGATGTCTAAAGATGTTCCAGGATTCTAGAAATTCCCAAGATGTTGAGTTTACTGATTTATATCTGTCTGCTCCACATCTTCCATAGATTTGCATCTGGCATTGTGGACATATCAGACATGCACAGCTCATGTGGGTTCTAGCTGGCAGGCTGGATGGACTCAGTTGTATTATGGGCCCTCTGTCTTATCTCACAATGTCAGATGGACAACATAAACAGAGTAAGGCTTTGGGTTTTGTGTAGCTGAACCAGACACAGGAGCTTCTTTTAAGCTGACCTGAATCAGCTGATGCTTGAATCCCAACTAATACGAAATTTATATCTTCTTTGAGTACCTGAACCACAAAAGAATGAAAGAAATTACAGAGTTCTGTGTTTTCTGCAGAATTTAAAAGTTCAAGACACAACGATTCACAAAGTTTATTTGATTTCAATAAAATTCTGACTAGTATCAGATCAAATATTTAATTCTTCTTGATTTTCTATCATCAGGCTCCACTTCAAGGATCCATCATATACTCACAGCACAAGGTGAAGAGCCTCTCCTTTTCACAAGAGTGTTGATATCTTTTGCTTTCATGAAAAAAACCAAACTGAAACCAAGCTTAAAATTATGGAACACCCTTCATGGAAAACTATTACCTTTCTCCATGCAGTTGTCCTCACCTGTAGAAATGTGTCACAGTAACAGATTCAGTGTGTGTGAATTCTGCTATTTACTGTCCATCTTTGGTTACAGTCATAAAAGAAATTATAGACAAATCTGTCTGCAAAAGTAGACTGCAATAGGGTTTCTCAAGGGATTTCTAACATCTTTGGCTTCCCTTCAGGCTGGAAATACCACAAAAGCAAGCTTTTCATGGTGTTTGTATTTCAGCACATCTGTTTTTATGGCCTGCTGAAACCAGGAAGTTTAGAGCACATACAAATGAAAAATCACTTCAACTAAGCTAAGCAAAGAGTCAGAGGTCCAATTCAAGTTAAAGAATATTTAAAGAAATATTAAATTCCATTGTTATTTTCGCTTATGTGCTCACCCACCCCTAACGGTTGAAACAGTTGTTTTAAGCCTCTGTTAAATAAGCATGTAAAGGCATAGTACAAAAGTGAAGGTGTCAAAATAATTCTCATATTCTATTTTTCAGTAATGTTTGATAGGTCGCCATCAGCTTCTATTTACAGATGGCAGAAGTTAACAGAAATAATGAATGGCACCCCTAAGTCAGGGATAGGAGCAACAGTAGTGATGGTATTAAAACCCAGATGGCTTTTTTCTAAACAGTATCTATTGCCCTACTAATCCTTAACTATATTCTTTCTGTTATCAGCCATTATTCAGCTTCTCTTCTGTCATATTCTCTTTCCCCTTCATTTTCTACTCACATTTTTTCAGTAGGAAAAAGTTTCCTGAGGGCTGTAATGTAAAAAAAAATTGTAGAAAGGAACAAAAGTCCTTTAAGGAAAACTTACACTCTTACAAGATACCTGGTGTAAGAAGAAGTTCATTTTACAAATAACTCCAAGCATTTAATGGAGCTTTTCATTGCCACAGATACATAGAAAGTTTAACCACATATATGAGTGTCTATTATCTTTTGAGATAATTGCTGTGGAAATTCTGCATTTTCGTATTTTCAGTTGCTTGTAGGAATCTCTATATAGCAAAAGATACAGCCATTTGTATTAATAGATGTAGAAAAGAAGAGAAAATTTGAAAGAAGCAAAGTTTCTTTGGTAAATTGGTGCCATTTGTAACTATATTTATGTTGTCTTACTAAAGAATTTTGTTGCATTTTTCAGCCACGTATATCCGCCTTTGGAACAAGAGGTTTCAGACCAGAGGACCCCAAAAGCCTTTGATAACTTTTTTTAGGTCTATTGTCTAGAAATTTTAAGGCATGGTCAAAAGACCTTTAGGACTAATTTAGTTCTTCTCCCATGGCTTGCTGGCCAAAAGATATAAGCCAAGTCAACTCTACTGTTTCTCTTGAATAATAGAGAATCCACAAAATTGCTGATACTATTTTTAAAAAAGAAACTATTCTAAAATGCCAGCACTGATTTCTGTCCAATTTGTTCTAGCTATGCCAGATGCTATAAGGAAATTTTTTTCTTCCATTTTGAAGATCAACGTCATCTGCAGTCTGTTAGATGTGGTTATGCGTAATCACAAAATAATCCAACTTTCTCAGTGAAGGAATCTTTAAATATAAACTTCCGTGTTAGTTTTATGGATATTTTTGCTACTTATTTTCAGATTAATTTTCTGAAATGAGACAGATTCTAACTTCAGTGAAACAGTTCTCGGTGATGTTTATGCAGTACATATGCAACTTATTCTGTTTGTGGGATCGGAAAGCCCAAAGGCCACAGAAATCTTCAAGGCCAGTGAAGGTTGACAGAGGACAGGAGAAAAGCCAGCAGAGGAGAAGGATGTGTGGCATAGTTGAGCTGGGAGTGTTCTCCATGCCCTCCCCCTGGAACTCAGGGACAAACTGCTCCTCATTTTAAGACAGCTGGTGGCAGTGTGTGGAGTTACAGTCCAGGAAGCAGCTCATAAATACTGGCTGAGGGATAACATTGTCAAATTGCATAAGTATCTGAGAAGCCACAGACATCTGAATTCATTAACAGTTCATTTTCAAGAGCGCAAAATTTGAGGTTTATTTTCAATGTTGTTTTGAAAAATTATAAACTTTCTGTTAGGAGAAAGACTTTAAAACACAAATGTTTTAATTTGCACAGCACTAAACTTTGTACAGTACTAAATATCTAGGTCTTTATTTGTATCTTGACTTCTTTCCACAGCTTTCTCTAGCTCCCTTCCTTTTTTTCCATCCTTCTTCTCCTCCATACTTAGAAAGTTAATGGATAGAAAAAATTAAAACAACAATGCTCATGGAATAATTCTTTTTCCATTGAAGACACAAGGGTGCCGTAATCATACACGCAGAATTAGCAAAGTTTCAGCAAGTGTTTGAAGATATTAACATAGATGGGCACTTAATGTGCTTTCAATGAAATATTCTGAATAAAAATTTAACAGAATTTCTACTGTTTCAGGAGGAGAATGAGTGCTAGCTTCCCAAAGAAGAGTTGTAATAATATGATAACATAAAAAGTAAGCAATATTTAATCTCTCACATTAAGAAAAGGAAAATATAATCTGTTTACCACAGACATCATCCTCAGCTATGTCTCCTTCCTCCTTAAAGTCCTGAAGAGGATGGTTGTGAAGCAATACTGAGGTTCCTTACCAGAGATGGCCATTTTCTGATTTGGACTTAGATTTATGGACACAATTACCTTATTTACAACAGTCACTGTTGATTAACAGTGCTATTGTACTATTTTCCTGTTTAGAAACACATGGATTTAGAGGTAAACCTGCAGATACCAAATGAGGTTAAAGTAATTGTTTTTAAGACAGTCCTGTCTATCTTCACAAGTATTTTGGAGTTCAATACTTAGAAATGGTTGGTCTATGCACCCAGAGCAAGTTTCTCTCCTGTTTTTTTTTTTGTAAGTTCAGAAAGACAGGCTCGATATGCCTTCACTGGGTTGTATCCCTACTTCCTTTTACCCATTGGTGGTAAATAATACGTGTTTAGACAAATTATTTCTAAGTGTTTCTAAAAGAGGATGTGCTTAAATATTCAAACTTCAGGATTGAAGTTAGTATAGATGAAGCTGTACCTACCAACAGAGCACTAAAGGATTCTTATATTGGAATTTGGGGGAGACAGTGAAGGAGCTGTGGTTTTTGCCAAGAGCACCCTACATCATTCATTTACACCTGAATGCTTAAAGGTAACATTTTTCTAGATTTACTGGACATGCAGGAGCTGAGAGGTCATAATTTTAAATAATGATGCTGTTAGACGCATGTTCTTTATGAGATAGTCTATATGAATTTTCTGATAAAAAAAATTTTGAAAAAATCAGTTTTCATGTGAATTAATGCAGTGGGAAGATGAATTGTCTCTAATAGTCCCCACTTTTGTCCCACCCCACCCTTCCTTGGAAAGATGAGGGCAGAGTAGGCCTAAGGAGCAGAAAAATTGGTGATTTGAATAAACAGCGCTAAACTGGCATAAGAAAGCCTTGCAATTTGCATGTTGTTATGTGCCAAGAAGCAAGGCAAGTCTCTGCTTTTTAGTCTCCTCTCATAAGAATGAAGCAGTCATAAAGCAATTTCCTTTTCACACATAAAATTCAGTGCAAATTTGCAATTTTAATTTACAAATTCTACACACCACTTGCAAGGTCTGTTCATTCAGTCTCCATCCAAGCAGTGGACTTCACCCTGAATTTCCTTTATTTTCATATCTTGATGCTTCTACTCTTCCTCTTAAACAAGCCAATTATAAAAACAGTACTTTAACTGAAAATGCTAAAATATTTTCTTTTGCTTTTTTAAAGCTAGCCACTGCTTCTCATTTTAAATATTCTCTTCCCTGTCTGTTTCTAAGCTTTGGAAGGAATAGCCAGAGAGAAACTTGCAAAGGTCAAAATATTAAAGAAAAGAATTTGCCTTTTTGAGGGTCAGTGACTCATTCCAACTTGGCCTGCAGAACTGTAATGCAAGTCCATTAACACAAAAGAATTAGAATTTCCCTATAGCCTTTCCCAAGTACATGAAGAGGGAAAATGTGGATTTTTGGTAATATTAATATGGGAAATAAGATATCATAAATAACATAATGTAAATGAGAGCAAAATAGTAAACGGACCAGTTATTTTTGGTTCACCTGTAATATAAGTGAGATTGCTTTAAGCAGGGTCAGGAAAATGTATAAAACTCACATTAAGGCTTGAATAGCTGAATTGTATGTTGCCTGAGGGTGAAAGCAAGCAAGAATGGAAAGCCTATCCCGAATCTTGGTGTAATGAGATAGAATGCTCTCCAATTCTGTTACTTTCCCACGTATAGGTAAGAGTAAGGTCTCAGAGGTGAGCAAAAAGTTGGAAGTTGGCAGTATAACTGTGTAGCTTTTTGATATCCTTAGCTCAACTAGTCTTAGCATTCAGTGCCAATTTCACATAGGCATAATACTTCTGTGGAACTGGTAATGACTCTCTGCTCAATGACATTCATCTTTTGTATCAGTAGCAAAAAGCACAGCCTTGTGCAATGACATACCCATCACCAAATACCATACTTCTGGGTGAAACCAGGTCATGGCACTAGATAATTTTGTACAGAACTGTGTGTTTTTCTGCTGATTTAGCAATCATCTGAGCCTGGTTTAATACTTCAGGTTTTAGCAAGTATTTTGGTCCTTCCTGTGCTCTCTGTAAAGAGCTTAAGAGGAAATACCCTGAGCAAGTCCAAACAGCCAAATATATAACCTCACATCTGCTAGTGAGTCAACACAGCAAAGCACAAACAGTCCAGGAGGTTCCTGGAAAGTGTTGGTGACAATGTCCTGCACAGGTAGTGGAGGATCCTACAGGGAATTGTCTGCTGTTCCTGTACTGACAGAGAAGGGCTCATTGGAGATGGGAACATTGGGCACAGCCTTGGCTGCAGTGACAGTGAGCTTGTGGAGCTCAGTATCGGGTTAGCAATAGGGATAAGGGCAATGTGGGCCTGTAACTTTGTGGAGGGGGCACCCTGGCAGCAGAGGGTGCAGAGAAGGCAGAGCTATTCTCTCTTTGCACTGGTCTTCACTGACAAGATCAGCCCTTGGGAATACCTGACCCAGGAGACCAGGCTAAAGGAGTGTTGGAAGGAAGACTTCCCCTGGGTCAAGGAGAATTGGTTTAGAGGATATTTAGGCACGTCCATGGACCCCTGATGAGCCCACCAGGCTCATCACATCCACCAGTCCTGAGAAAGCTGGTGGACACCCTAGAGAGGCCACTCACAATCATCTCTGAAAGGTTATGTCAGGGATGCCTGACAGTTGGAAGACAGCAAATGCCACCCTGGTCTTCAAAGGGACAAGAAGGAAGACCCAGAGAACTACCAGCTGGTCAGCCTTACCTTTTTTGGCTCCATGTGTTAACTAATCTATCTGGGATGGCATGCTAAAGAGTTATGGTACCACTGGTACCTGAACAACCTTTGATCTCCAAAGTGATGTATAAGGACATGTGCCACTCTAGTTCAACCTGGCTCTTTATAACCTGTAGTGGTGGGTGGCATCCCTTGTCCATGGCACTGCGTGAGGGGCTGGAACTAGCCAATCCTTAAGATCTATTCCAATCCAAGGTATTCTGTGATTCTATTCATCTTTCATCTATCCATCCATTCATATATATCCATTTCTATGGAGTAGTTTGAGATATATAACTTTCTTCCCTAGAAAACAGAATAAAAATGGAAATGCATATCTCTGATAATTAAGAAATTTATTCTGAAATATAAGTAACAGGCATATTTTAAATGTGAAATTATAGTCCAATATGTCAACAACTGTAGAAGCTTGTTTGCTGTCAATAGAATTTTAGTGCATTGTATAAGACAAAAATCTCAACCAGCCTTCACAATAAAAATAAGAGCAACTTAGGCAATCAAAATTTTACATACTATTTTGTTTATTTAATCTGTTACTATAGTTACCTTGGTTTCAGAAGATGCCAGTACAACTGATGGAAAGAACATAATTTGTCAGAAGTTCAATTGAACAATTAATTTATATTTAAAACATTTTTGGTTTTAATTAAGGAATTTTATACTCTGTTTTGCCAGAAACTCGTATTTTGACAAATTAGGTTTTTTCAGACACCAAAGCTTCTTGAAAATGCCTCAGCTGACTGAATAGTTTGTGAAGGCGTAAAAACCAGTCCTTTTACAGCCTTGAGATAAAACTTTTCCATGCTGTCACCATGGACTAATTTGAGCTTTCTTGTACTCTTGCCTTTTATAAGCAGTGATTTTAATTAGATATTCAACACTTTCTGGTCTTCTCTCTCACATAATGAGAAAAGAGAGAGCTGTAGGCTGTTTTCTATTACTGGCTTCCACACGACATGCATGGCAAAGCAGTCATGTTTTTTATTTCCTCTCAGGATAGTCCACCATTTTCCAGTTCCCTTGGTCCTATTTACATCACATACAACACAGTTATGTTTTCATTATTTGATTAAAGTCTTTGGTTTTCTTCTGTCCTGAAATGACATACATTATAAACAAATGATCTTACAAACCCAGCTGCACAGCCCTGTTTCATTTTCTATAAATAAATGTGTTTAGGTTTTTATATATTTTATCTGAAACAAAGATAAGTGCTTTGGTTAAATCTCTACAGTTAAGTATGCTAACAGGGGTTTTTTTCTGATGCCATGCTCCTTTATTAATGCTAACAAGTAGCTGCCTTTTCATGCAATATGTTCCATTAATTACCACAAAGTCTAGATTTTTAAAAAAATGGATAATCATAGACAGGCTGCTGCACAAAAATATACAAAAATTAAAAAAAGGAAATGAACAAACCTGTCTTTTGTACCGTTCCTTTTCTCCAGACTTAACAAAAAGCAGACAGATTCCCAATTTTAAATGTAATACAATCCAAACCTGCCTACAGTTCTGTAGAGGGACTGTATTCTTTTCAGGAAAATCAGTAATTACAAAAAATGTGTTTGCAGTTATGAAAGCACACAAGGATTTTCAATAGAGGAAAGCTACTAAAATTATTTATTTATATTGACATTTAACATTATGAATAAAATGGGCTTTGTCTGACTTCCAGATTCCTGATTCCAGTCCAGTGAATCTAACTGGTGCATAGTGGATAAATCTCATTAGTCAAGCGAAAAATAACACTTTGTTTTATTCCTTGCTGATACATATGTAAATCCTTTCCCCCTTGCTGTGCTTTCAGAGTTTTTGTGCTGAAGACCCCCTTCTAACCCTATCAGAGACTTGAGCTCCCCACAAGGCCTTTCCAGAGATGTCCTGGGATGTCCATGCACTAGGGTGAAATCCATCATGATGAGTCTAGCCAAGAAGCTTTCTAATTCACCACACTGCCTATTCCCATACATGCCCAAAAACGGCCCTCATGGGCTCCTCAGTTCAGGAGAAACATGGAGCTCCTGGAACAGGCCCAGTGGAGGATGAAAAATATGATTAAGGGACTGGAGCATTGCTCTTACAAGAAGAGACTAAAGGAGCTGGGCCTGTTCAGCCTAGGGAAGAGATGACTGAGAGGGGAACTCATCACTGTCTATCAGTATCTGCAGGAAGGGTGTCAAGAGGATGTTTCCAGGCTCTGCTCAGCGGTGCCAAGCAATAGGACAAGAGGAAATGGGCAGAAACTGATGCACAGGAGGTTTCACCTGAACATGAGGGAAGAACTTCTTTATGTCACTATAACACAAGCAACACAGACGAAAAGGACACGAGACGAATCTCAGGACAAAAGAAGGTGTAGTTTATTGTGAGTTCTAGTATTTATAGAACTCTGTAAAAGAAATGTGATTAGAAGGTGAAGTTACTACCTCTTCAACCACATTGGTTATAAATTCAATCATTCACAAAATTATCTATGATAGAAATATGTAAACAAAGGAGATTCAGTTAGAACAACAGAGGCTTATTTACAAAAGCCTAGCGTGAGAAGACTCCATCTAAAATGAAAACATCAGAAGGCTAAATAACAAGGCGACATCTTTACTATACAGGTGACTGAGCACTGAAACAAATTGCCCAGAGATGTGGATTCTCCCTCACTGGAGACATTCAAGAACTGTCTGGACACATTCCTGTGCCATGTGCTCTAGGACAACCTCGAGCAGGGAGGTTGGACCAGATGACCTACTGTGGTCCCTTCCAGTCTCAGCCATTCTGTGATTCTGTGATTATTGGTGCAGAAGAGAATCTTGGGATTCTACAAGGCTAATTATGGCATATTTATGGGAAGAACAAGAAATGGAAAAAGGGAAGGATCCAGGCAGTTTGTGGAGGAACAAACAAGGATGGGAGAATACATAAGAGGTTTAAGGAGGACAGCAAACAGGACCTGGTGAGGACACTTGTCTGACCATATGTTTGAACAGATGGGGCTGATCAGTGCAGCCTACCCTTTTTATCAAACTATGCTGGTTTTCCTGGATAGAAGAACTCTGTGTCCTGCATGCATGCATGAGATTTGGGAGACAGCTACTGAAGCAGCCATAAGTCTGTGCTGGATACTGGAGAGACCAGAGGATCTGAGAGCTGGCTACAGCAGGAACCTAGAGATCCAAGCCAAGGACTGCTGAAATGGTGTGTCTGAATTATTTGGTTGAGACCCACCCATTTGCTTGAGTATGTCTGTGTGAGGCAGGTGGGCCATGAGGTTCCAAGGGCCAGAACCTGGGTAAACTGAATCTGAGGCTGGTTATGCTCAAGACTGCTGCTATGTTTTATTGCATGCTTTCTCTGCAATAGCAAATTTCCTTCTATTTGCCATTGCATTTTTGCACTGTGTGAAAGATATTCCATCCACAGACTGAACACTGCCATTGACACAAATACTGCTAAAGCTATGACATAGAAAACTTCCTTCCTGTTTGTTTTATATTCTTACATCTTAATGAGAGTTTTTACTTTTATGAAAATTTCTAAATTTATTAAAGTGGCCACATTTCTTTCCTTTTCCTTAACCTGTATTGGACTTGAATACAATTTTGCACTCACAGCACGTATTTCTCAGTTGCACTGTACTTTTCTTCTCCGTACTTATCTTCCCTTCTCCCAGGCACTTTACTTTTCTAATAGCTGCAAATCTGAGGTTGCTACACACCTCCATTTAAAAGCTCTGCAAGGCTGTTCTTTTGCTGTTGCATTCAATCCTCCAATCAATCAAATTCTTGATCACACCTCTTTGTTTTATCATCTGCCCAGTGCAACTTTCATCTGATCTTCAGCTGTCATGCACACCCTACCAAATAGTTTTCCTAAAGTCAAACTGCCCAGAGTTGGTAGTTTTTCCTGTAGCTATTTTGAGCTTCATCATATAGAGAGCCATGTCCTCAGCTTGCCAACCCCATCAATGAATGCAGTGTTCTCTTATGAACTGCACCTAGAGGTAAGCTATTCCTCAGAAGTTTCATCTAAGTGTGTCTTTCTATGGAGTTATTTTTTCCACATCCTGACATCAAAAGTGTCAAGTAACCTGTCTAGAATTTGTTTCCTATGGGTTTCTTCAAACGTTTCTTTGGTACTTGACTTTGCAACTGTTTCAGGCTCTGCAAGGAGCAATTTTTAAATTTTGTTCACCAGTCTCATTCTCTGCACTGTTTCAGTATTTAACTCCATAGGCTGACCATTTCTGGTGTCAGTCTGAGTATCAGACATGCCACAATTGCCTGTCTTATACTAGACTGATAGCAGGAATGGGGACCTGCAGAGGAAAAAGTAAACTAAACAGAATATGATTAAGACCCTTTTAAAGCATGTGTTAATCTCAGAAGTTCAACCAAGCAAGGAAATATCTTAGATTTAACTAATTCATTGTTTTTTAAAGGCATAGATCATTACTTACCTCACCCTTCATGACACTATACAAATAGTACATAATTGACAGTTTGGACACATGAACCAGATAATTATAATGTAAATATTTACTCTCAAGTCATACTCATTTTCCAGTACTGTTGAAAATGTTATTCATTTTGATCTCTTTATGTAATGCAGTTAGAGAAAGGGAACTTCCACCTCTTACATCTCAATGTATGTGTTCCAATTATGTTGTCTCATTTGCATGAAATTTAAGGCCCTATAAACTGTGCAGACTTCCATGTTCTAGAAAGATATTTGGGAAATTGAATTTTATATGGTTAGAGGTTTTGTGTGATTAACAGACCATAACTATCTCCTTTCATGATCTTTCAAGAATATTCCAGTGAAAATTCAAAAAACATTGTATCTGTACATTACAAGACATTAATACTTTTTTTTTCCACCTCATGAAACATTCTTCGTTTTTTCATTCTATAATTGTACTGAATTCAGTCTACCTTATATTTTACCTTTATTCAGTGCCTCCCCTTGCTGCCCTCACTCTCTTTCACCCTCACCCTCACCTTTCTGTACTATGTCTTCTGCTCTGTTCCAGTCTCATCAACCTGTTATCTTCAGGAGTCTTTGCTAGGGACATAAACAGAAGAAAAAATTTCCTATTTTTGAGTCTGATAGAATATGCACTCATTCTGTCATGGAGTTCAGGTGGAAGAGAGTATACAAATGAGATTTTAAGGAAAATTTATAAAGAAAAGGCTTTTTTTCAAAGAGCTGTGATCCATGTCCTCTAAATTACTACGTGTGTGGTCTGGTGCTGCTTAAGCAACAGCGATTGTGGTAGTAAAGAGGAATAGCCAGCCTCCTTACAGGTGTCAATTACTCCATTGGTAACATCAAATCAGGGTGTTACTTGCAGGATGGCCTGTGAGTAATGCTGAACTGAAAAGCAACTAGGACAGAACACTGCAAAACTTTCAAACTTACGTGTTTTCATTTACTGATAATATGGTTTATCTAGTAAAGGAGGAGGGGAACACAAACTGCTATTAATTTTTCCCTTTAAGAACATTTTTCAAGTTCATTCCAAATATCTGTGGTTTGAAATCAGTAAAAACTAGGAAGTTGTGTTACCATTACATAAGCCTTTTTTTCAGTCAAGCCAGTCAAAATTGACTTGAAACTGAAAATTGAGTTATACTTCTTCACATAATTTTAAAAATATTTTGAAAATGTGTGTTAGGTTTATCTTGAAGGAAAACTGAACACCTTCAGTTTTACAGTCTTTCCATCTCATGATGGAAAGGCTAGTCCAGGTTACAAAATGAACAAGCTTTATGTTTGATTAATTCATGTTTCCTTGTGATGACCCTAAAAACCTGCCACACTGTTAATAATATTGAATCAATGAGAACTGTATGTCTGAATTAACTGTATGGATATTTTTTATCAGATTACTTTGATAAATCACCCTGCACTTTACCTTATCATCAGGAGCTCACAATCACATCACATCTAGGAAAAATTAAAACCATGATTTTCAAGTTATTAATCAAAAATACGCTACATTTTTGCCAAAACAGCTGTTTGTGTTTGGTTTAATGGGCTGCATTTGTCTGTCTAGTCTACATACAGCCATAAGTCAAAGACACTTTTTATTGCCTTAAAGGAAAACTGTACGTGACCTAATTAATACTTTTGATAACATTCAGAAAAGAAATCATCTGCACCACTGAACAGAGCCAGTAGCAGGTATGGCACATGGCATTTCAACAGAGAGCTACCAATAGCTCCTATTTATGCAATAACATCCAGCTTCTCATACAAGCTAGCCTAAAACAAATGCCTGGATTCTGCCTCTTCCATATACGTGGAAGAGCATTCCACTCACTCTCACTCTCCCCAGATAATCCTGCTGTTGTATTTTGAGCCTGGTTTATAGCAATATAGTAATAATCAAAATTATTGCTTAAATCTGAGAGTTTAAAGCATTTGTTAAATACAGCTGTTGGTGCACGACTGCATGGAAGCTGAATTCTTCAGGTAGAGAATCTGAAAACCTATTTCAGTAACAGTCCTAATGCCAACACACACATAATAAAATCTTCCTACTTACTGCTACCAGCAGTGGTTTTAGAGAGCAATCTTTCTTCCACTAAATTATTGAATAAAAATATTTTTGTCTTCAGTGATCATGGTGATTCCAGTTCCTAAATAAAAATGTCCTTCTATGAACTTAAAAGAGGATGTAGAGAGTGAAAAGAATTTCTGAATTCTCATCCCTTAGTGTGCTGCTGGGAAGGTAAATTCCCCTGAGACTAGACAAGACCATGAGGGAACTGTTGAAGAGGAGATCCACCCTAGAAATACAATCACACTTGATATCAATTAATTCTAAACAATCAGTCCCTGGCAAACAACCACAAGTGCAAACTATGTGAAAAAGTTATTTTTTCCAAAATCTTCATAAAAGTAGGTGGCAAGTACCTCTTAGTGTATAAATAACCATTTGCATGTTTAGAAATCTTTACGAGCATGTACAAAAATTTGTAGCCAAGGAGCTTACAGAAGAGAACTGTGTACTGAGCAGCTGATGGTTTCAAAAGCCTAAAGCCTTGTTTCCTCCCTAAAGTGCAGCCTTCTGTTTACACTGGTTGCTTGGTATTCCTGTTCAGTGCATAGACAGAGTCATCTTTCCCAAGAGCAGCATGCCCTGTCGTGACAGAGAAGCCAAGATTCTGCACAATGTGCAATCCTGGGGCAGGCTTGTCTCTGCATTCACAACAGGCAGCATCTAAGAGTGCCTGCCTTAGCTTTTAGATGGCTCAGGTTTAATAAGATGAACCTCAATCCTATTCACAGGTTTGCAAGACTCCAAAAGAACAACATCTTGATGAGTTATTTATTTGAATTCTAATTTGAACCCTTTAAGTCTTGTTCCATACCTGACTTTCAAACTGTAAAGCTTCACCACACGTGTCGATCAGACAAGAACATGACTTTAAGATCACTGCAGCTGATGTTAATCAGATATTTTATGATTATATGTTGGATATTTGACTAGTACAGGGAATAAAACACACATTATGGCACAAAAGAGAAACTGTAATACTCAGCTTAAAGGTTTGCTGAAAGTTTGAAATTCTTCCCAGTGTTCATAAAATTTTTCAAGCAAACATGAACAAGAGATGTCTCAGGTTTAAGAAGAACACAGCCAGTACTGTAAGCAGAAACAAAATGCTGCACAACATGGAAGATGATATGGTATGCACCACTCCTTTTGAATAAGAATTCTATTTAGCTTCAAGGTTGAAGAGTTTACTATTGTTAATATCAATGTCTGACAATAAAGAGAAACAACATACTCCCACACACATTTTCCCATCCCTATCTCCTCCAAGAGGAAGATTCAGAGAAGTAAAAATTAAAATATAAATCAAGAATTATTTCAGCTTTATTTTCATATAAATGCTAAGAAAAAATATTCTTTCTGTTGCTATTATCTCAAAGAAAAGTCAAAAAATCTTTGCCCTACCCATGAAGCTAAGTTTGTTTTCAACTGAAGTAGCAGATATAAAGTGACAAAAAAAAAACCATAAAGGTAAGCTTCACTTATATCTGTCATAAGAATACTGTAAAGAGGAAAAACTATTACAATAATTTTACAGTGATCACAAATCAAACTAAAGGTAAAAGAAAAAAAAAGTGTATTTTTTTTTCTCTTTCAACTTAATTTTCAGTTTCATTTTACCCAGGACACAGCGAACAACAAGTTATCTATCTCTTTGGGCACATTAGAGTGTTTTGTGCAGCCATCCATTTGGTCTCTGAAGAAAAAGAGGCTTAGTTAATTTTCCATACTTGGATAAAGCTATTTGTGATAACAAATAGTTATCACAAGTTGAGAATGGGAGCTGCCTAGCACTATTTTTGCTAGTCTGAGAAACTATATCCAGTTCCAGAATTCTTACTGAAGAAATAGAAGAATAATTTAGTGTTTTTCTGTATCACTCAGGTCCAGACTGTGCCACAGATCTGAGTCAACTTCACATCCAGGATGCATGGAATGAACATTATTAGAATACTAGGAATGTACAAGTTGGACAACTCCATGCTGTAACCTAATTCTAATCTATTTCAACATCACTCATTACCATTTACTCAATGGTAAATAATTACACTTTTTATTAACATAGTTACACATGAAAATTTCATACAAAAATTTCCAGATGTTCACCGTGTATTCTGCAGAAGGGACTAGGTTTACAGAAAAACAACAGTGAGGTTCCAAGTTACATGTACTGTTTTTCACATTAATTGTGTTTTCAAAAAGATGTCTTATAGTCTATTTTGTTATGCTCTCTTGCATACAGTCCTAATTTTGATACGTAACACAATTTTGAATCACTCATTAAGACATTTAATGAGGTAATGAGATTTAGTATTTCCAAACTTGGCATTTTATTCTTTGCTCAAGTTTTTCAAATAAAAATTCTTTTGTATCATTTTAACTGCATGCATAATTAGCCTTTTGCCCAATTCTATATGAAGTTTGCTTATAGGAAGTCTTCTGCAAGCAAAGTCTGAGGAAGGAATTGGTGGAAACTAAAGATGAGGTACTAATTTTTTGTGTGCACTGAAATAAAGGAATTAGTCATTATATTAACATCAGTGTCTTTTTTATGGTGTTTAAGGAATGCAATGTCTGAGAGATTCCCTATTCCACTTATTACAGGCAGTTAGACCCCCTAATCCTTTCAAAGGCTGATGAAGTTATAGATTCTGCTCGTGCTTTCCTAGCTTTTATTCCTACTGCAGCAGACAAAGGAATATAGTGAATGCATAACAAGAGGAATGAAATAAGCATCACTTATTTCAACTGGACTTAAACAAAAGAGCATAATCTGGAGTTCCTAGGGTTCAGGAAATGCCTTTACTTCTGTAAAATGCAGTCTTATATAAAAAT
This sequence comes from Dicaeum eximium, assembly GCA_013396995.1. Lineage (NCBI taxonomy): Eukaryota > Metazoa > Chordata > Aves > Passeriformes > Dicaeidae > Dicaeum > Dicaeum eximium. Next base: position 2,194,454 of record VWZP01006729.1, read on the forward strand.
TTACATTAAAATGTGACTTTATGTTAAATTTTTGCTCTGTAAGATGGCTATTTTGCTCTGATTTGCTTCATCCCACTCGCCTTCCAGCACAAACATGGACACGGCAAGTAAAAATATTTTTTCCAGTTGCTAGGATGGCAAAGACTACACGAACTGAAAACTCAGGCTATTGCAGACATACTGTGACTAGCATCATGAAAAGACCCATTTTATTTCCTTTTTCCAAAATTTTTTACCTCCCACTTAAGAGTTCAGTTGTGGTCACTGAACACCAGATCTTGTAGTTCTGAAAAGGTTGTTATGATAAAACCTCCATCAAGACATACATTAATGAAGAATGTATAAGAGGACAAAGTATCAGTACAAAATAAATACAAATTGTCATATAAAGAATAGGAAGAGTTGCCTCTGATAATAACACATTTTGTCCTTTCTAAACATGCAGCAGCCAGTCTTCCAGCTCTCTTGAATTAGCAAGATCTCATGTAACCCTTCAGGAATGCAAGAAGCTCTCTTCTCTAGCTTACATTCTTCTACAGAGGGAGAATCTACTGGAAACACCAGTAATTTTTACATTCAGATGATTGTTTTTCATTAAAGATAGCATTTATTTAAGACCCATACATTGATGTAATAATTTATGGGTGAGGTTAAAAACACGAGACACAATAAAGTTCGTTCTAAGACAGAATTCCTGATCTTTTATGGGTTTTTTAAGTTTCTGGCCCAGATATCTGCCTGTGTCTTCTGTATCCCCTGGATGAGAGGAAGCATTTGAGGTAACAGACTTTGTCCTCTTTACAGCCCAATGTTGGGGGATTTCAGGCTAGTTTTTTGAGGAATTCAACAGTGTACCAATAAAAAAAACAAACATGGCTATAAACATTTAGGATGAAAAAAATATTGTTATTATTTCTGTCAGACATACCATTTACCACACTTGCTTGTCTAAGCACAATTTTGTCTCCTCAAAATCACCCTGGACTTCTGACATATCTGTGTAGTTACTTTTTAACACTACAGAAGTGATAAATGTGAAAAGATAATGAAGTGGGGATAATGCCTTCACAAGATCTGTTGTACAGATTTTGTTAATAGTGTTTTTACCCCTACACACTGCTCTCATCAGAAATCTGCTTGTACTGCATGAAAAATTCTGGAAAGCAGATCCTGCTGAGTGTGATTAGACAGAACTATTTCTACAGTTTTGCCTCTGGTGTTTCCTATTCCTTAGTCTACATGAGATTTTTCTTGTCTTTATGGCAAATACAGCCCTTCAAGTGGACAAAAAAATTGCTGCCATGGACTTAACCTGAGTTTCTTTATGCCTTATGTTAATTAAATATCTGCAAGGTTATTGTGCTCCTGAATTTCCACAGTGCTTCTCTTTGGGGTTGTTGTGCTCTGAAATCAGGCTTTACATTTTTTGCTGCTTGCTCTGAGAAAGTTCCTTCATTTTTCTAAGAGGGCTTGCTTGTCTGCTTGTCCTTCTCCTTTTAAATTTTTGCCAGTATTATTTCTGTTTATTGCATTTTTATTCAAATGAAATTTGTAAATACCTGAGATTACCAAATCTCTTGGCTGAGACAAAGCCTAGCACCAGCTCAGATGAAATAGCCAAAAAGATTAAAAAAGAGATGGGTAAATATAGCCAAGCTCAAAGAAATAAAATTTTATGACATTCTTGCCTTCTCATTGCATGTCCTCTCTCATTCTTGTTTCATCTCCTGTCATTAAATAATGACACTGAGCAGTCATGCCTACTATCTCCAAAACAAAGGTGTTCCCCACTTTTGTTTCATTAAGCCAGGGCAAAAATCCATCATAATGTATTATGTCAGTAGGTTTTATGTACCAGCTATTGCTTTCAAATTCTGTCTTTTCTCAGGATTTTGTGACACTTGGTTCCAAATGAGCTCCACAAGAAGAATGTCACCCTTTGGGAGCTTAGTAGGTTTTTTGGTGCAGTAAACATTATAGAGAAACCCAGTAAAATTTCCCAATACTTATATGAGTAAGTATTAAACATTGGGTTTTGTAATTTAGGAAAAAATAAGCAAGCTACATATAACAGGTAAACGTCTAATTCTGTCATTTTCCTAATAAAGCACGCTTTCTGTGGAAGGCTTTCATTTTCCTAATATAATACAGCATACTTTGTGTGATTCATAATGTAAATGTTTATGTTTCGTATCAGCAACATTGGTGTGAAACATGTACTGCAAAGAAAATACTTTGTTTCTCAAAGTCCTCAGCTTTTGTAAGCAAAACCATAATATTTTTTCTTATATGTACAACACCAGTAACTAACCCCATATAAAACCAAATTGTGTAATTCTAAACAGAATAAACTTTGAGTTTCATTTTTTTTTTTACCTTCAAAATTATTTAAACCATAAATATCTCCAGTCTCTTTCAGAGGCTGATAAAATTCTGTTCCTTCTCACATTTGTTTCTTCCTCTCTTTCTTCTGGTATATTGGTGATCAGTGCTTCTCAGCATGAGATATGTAATAGGTATTGAAGGAGGAGCACCCCAATTTGGGAACAGCAAATGTTTCTTGTCCTCAGAACCACAAAGTTTCTATTGGAAAAATGTGGCAACAAAAACCATTTCCTATTCATTCTGACAGCAGTATTTCTAATATTTCACAAGTTGCAAAATAAAATTGAAATCTCACAATTGGATAAAGCGTCAGCAAATGTGGCATGTGCTCCCAAGAGATGTTCTCTCTTAACTGTGTTGTATCTTAAAAGAAAACACAGAAATCATATGGGACTCAGAGCATTTTCCTGGAAACAGTTGTATCAGAAGAGCAGAGCAGTTGTGGAGACATATTATCAGGAGTAGACTGTGGAACATCGAACCACTTTCAACCACACTTTTCAACAAGACCCATAGACTGATGGGGATAATTGGTCCATTTCCTATAATGTCTTTTTTTCTGCACAGGCCTTTCCTGTTAAAGCTGGTGTTAAGAAACAGCATGGCTTTCACAATCAATAAAAATGGGGTGAAAGGCAGGTTTGTATTTTTTTTCCAGATGCAGACAGTACCACCACAAAGATACCCCAGTGTCAGCTAGATATGTCTACCTAAATAAACAACTTCTTGTTCCATGTGAAACCAGATGAAGACATTTTGTACTAATAAAATGCACAATATTCCAGAAGGCTGCCAAGAAACCTCTTTTTCCATCTTGGAGCATTAGTAGGTTATTGTCAATGCAGAGAATGGGATTGCTTTAAATTTGGTACCATTAAAAGCCCACAGATCTATCTCACAAGATCATTTTAGAAGAGAATATTTTTTTTTCTGTTCAAGCAGAATACAAAATGAAACTTGAAATTTCAATAGCACTGACCATGAAATATATCCTATTTCATAGGTACCTACTCATCTTCAGAATGATTCAAGATTTATTCAGTCTTACATGAAGGGTAAATTCATCTATCTGTTCTTTCTTAGACTCATTAAGAAAAGGAAGTAAAAACTAATTCGTTTTACTGAAGTAAGACAAATTGACTTCAAATAATAGAACAAACATCTTTCAGGAATGACCTGAGAAAATTATATGGTGATGTGAAAATATTTGTTTAACCTCCTTTGAATCTGTTTTCTCTTAACCTCTAAACCACACCAGCAGACTGTGCATGTCATTCCCATCAGAAAATCAACATGTTTTCTTTAGGAGATGAAGGAATGTGACACAAATATGCAAATAACAGAAGGCGAAACATGGCTTGGTATATTATTTTAATAACAAGACATTCCAGTGATGAGAAGGAAAAAAACAATGACTAATTGATTGACTAATTCATTTACTGTGTTCAACAGAGGAGTTGAGATGTGGACAAGAAGCAATAGTCAAAGCACAGAAGAAAACAGGAAATTTCAGCAAATAAATAAGGAACAGAGGCGGCTCTGGAATTCAGATCTTCTAGGAGAAGGGTTTATGCACATGCAAGGAGGGCATCTGTTCTTTAAGAATACGCCAGCTCCATCATAATAATCCATTATAATTTTTATTATACATTGTTTATTGACATTTTTTGCCTTTGGTTTTTGTCTTGGAAGCCAGTACTAGTGGGCAAACCAGAATACTTAAAATAGAAGTACTCCAAGAACACCTATGACAAACTTAAGAAAGGGAATACAGTTTGTAAGTATGACATTAGGTCTGTGTGCAACAGAATTTTAATCTTCAGTAACACTGAAGACATAGTTCTGCAATTGCATTTTTTAATAAATAAAGGTCAAAGCCAGCACTTCTTTGATTTAGGCACTAAATGCTCAGCTATGCCCCAAAAAGGAACCCTGATGTGTATATGATACAGTACTTCTGAGCTCTCAGACTAGCTAATATTTTTTATCTGGGTCAGACCACTTCCCCTCAGGTTAAACCTCTTGTCTTGCTCGCCTTCAGGGAAGCTTTATGGAAAAAATGGGTATCTCTGCAGTCTAAGTTTAGCTATTTCTCTATTAGAGCTCTAGGAAGCCTGAGAAGTTCTGATCACAACCAACACTTGCTTTTTGCTCTATTATTAAGCTAAATAAAGCACTTCAAATAAGACATATTAGCTTCTTCTCAACCCAAGGAAGTTCAATAATTTTTCCACAAGGTATTCTCGAAACCATCTTCTCTGCTTGTATTAAAGCAAGGCAATTCTCCAGTCAAACAGACACAAGTGCCATGGTGACAAAGATCCTCGGTTTAACAAAGAGGTCAGTGTGCTGGGCAGTAATCTGTCTCCAAATGATGCTTAGGAGGAGAAATAGTGGTCTGAAATGAAAGCAATTGTTCATTGTTAGTTCACTGGGGGCTTGTTCAATGTTTTACAATTTGGGCTCCCAGCATCTACAGTGTTAAAATAATACATTCAGATAATCAAGATAAGCATAAACAAGCAGAGTAACTCAAGAACGTTGTTAAAAAAGGAGATAATGTTTGTATACAGTTTGAAAAAATTGCTATTTAGAATTCTAGATGAGATTCCCAGCTATGTTAGGTAGAAACAGCAGAGATTTTAGTTCCAGAAAACTGCTAGAATGTCTCAGGTCTTTCCTGAGGCAACACATGCTGCCATGATGCTATTCCCCCATCCTTCTCACGCCCCTACCCTAGTGAGGTCATGGACTTTCTACCATACAGAGCAATCAAGGACCAGTAAGCTCTAATGCAGCCCTCTGCTCAAAGGGAAGGTTTGTGTGCAAGGGTGGAAGGGTGTACTGAGGAGGGAATTAAGGTCAATTGGCCAAGATCACTGGTGCCAGCAGTAGCCAAGAGAGGTTATCCCACCAGGGTAGGAGGCAGTCAGGGGTTTTACATTCGTCTAGGAGACAGGAGGGGTTTTACACTCTGACGCCTGACTTTATCCTTGTGGGTTACACCTGTGGAAGTGGAGATATGTACAGTGGCACATGTGGAGAGACACTGACACTGAGCAGCACCAAAATGGATTTCTCAGCTTTTTTGCCTGTGCTGGAAGCTTGGCAAGGCTGCTGACTGCAGCAGAAACAACTGCCAGGAGGCAGACTGGAGTGTATATAGCAGTGCTGGAATAGCAACAGCTACAGCCTCCCTTCACACTTGACTGTCTTTACCCCTCTTCATCATCCACTAAGTCAGAGGGTCTCGGCTGAAACATGAAAGTAGAATTTAAATTTTGTTTCCAGTGCTGAGGAGGTCAGAGCTGCTCTGAGCTGCTCTGCTGGCAAGACAGATTTCTGTGGGACTGCCTGGTGATTACAGGCCAAATGATGTTCTCTCTTTTATTGCATTTGCCAAACACAAAGTGAAAACTAAGAGAGTTCTTTTTAAAGGGGATTTACTGCAATCATAGCACCACAATTAATTTGGTTGGGAAATGACATTTAATACAGCAGAAGGGATTTAAACTCTGTAAAACCATGGTAATAATGGAAACAATGAAGACTTTGAGCAATGTGGTCTAATGAAAGGTGTTCCTGCCCATGGCAGGTTGGAACTAGATGATCCTTAAGGTCCTTTCCAACCCAAACTAATCTAATTCTGTCAATATTCCCATTCTCTTTGGAACTGACACTTACTCCCAAACAGTCTCAGAGTTCAGCCATAGTGACCTTGACTTGGATAGGTCATTCCAGGCAGGACTCCTGTAAAGTGTGTGATTTCTAGGTGTCTGTTTCAAGCTTATTTTTAGTTTCTGAGTAGTCTGTGCCAGTATATTTTCATATTAAAAGAGCAACTAAAGCAGGTTTTACTTCTTTTTGGACTTGTATTTCTGACAGCTTAATCCCCTGGAGTTCTGGAGGTTTTTTTGAACTGGTTTACTTTGGAGGACTGAGAAAAAGTAACCCATCTGAAATCAGGAAATGATCATCAGAAATTGTTACAGGAAACATACTTATAAAACTATTTCCTCTTGACCAAACAAAAAAAACCCAAAACAAAACGCAGCACAAGAAACACCCAAAACCAAAACAACCCCCCCACCAAACTTAAATATTAACTACTTTATTCTGTAAAAATTGATCCAAGTACACAAATTTCCACTGTCTGTTCCTGTAACTTTGTGTCTCATTGATTGTGCAATGATTTGAAGTCAGTTTTTTTAATTTTAGCTTTGCATAAAAGCACACTTTATTTTATACAGCAGGAAAAGCACTTTCCAAAAGCAAGTGCTATAGTTGCAAACTTGAACATCAAATTTTTTTGAATGCCAAAGTCAATTTTACTCAGTCGTTCTTAATTTATTCCTGTCATATATGTGTGCAGCGTCATCTCTCTAGTCCCCATTACCAACAACTCGCCCAAAGTCTCCTAAAAGCTCTGCAGAAGGAAGTTTATGAAAGGAAACCAATGGGATTAAGAAGCCACTGCGAAGATGGAAGGAATGGAAGGAATCCATTACCTGCCCTTCTGGAGGTCAGCACATGGACAGTGCTGCTCTGAAAAGGTTGCTGTGGTTGAGGCAGAAAGATTTTGTGATTCATAGTGTCCCTTCCAGGTCTCATTAGATCCCTCACATTTGTGATGCCTGTTATAATCTAACACCTGCTTCCTTGAAGGTGGGTAGAAACAACATGGACCCTTTTACAAGGTGAGCACGTCTTATGTTGTCAATGGCTTATACTTGCATTTATGCGTGGCTGTGAATGCAAAATGATTAGAAACAGTCCTTTAGTCTGTTTGCTGTGATACACACTGTCCTAGACACACTAGCCTGTTCTAGCCTTCAAGTGAGACTGGAATTAGGGTCCTTCACATGGCACATCTTTCCTGAATCTGCTTACTTGTTTGAAGCAAATCTGTATCAGCATGCTGAACGGTTTTGGATAAATATTCAGAGATAATTTGAATTGCCAATAATACAGAGTAGTAAAACCCATTAAATCTCAGGATGTTCCAGAATATGTTTCCATCTTCCTAGTGAGCAGAGCAGAAAGAGTGCTTCCAAGAATTAGGCCCCATCCTGTTCCACATATTAAAGCAGTGCTCCAGAATTAAACTAATGTTTGTTTTCAGCAGACATATTGTACCATCCTAGATTTGCCTTTATCCCTAGGCTACAGTTTTTACAATCTTTGTATGACACCTGTTTCAAACTTAATCAGTTAGTATCCAGGAATTTTCCCCAGTAACCATATGCACATTGTTTATTTTTTCAAATATTTGTCCACAATATTTAAATTGCTTTCAGACTTTCAGTCTATGTTTTCAGAGCTAGGATATTGGTTTTTTTCTAGGTGAACTAAAAAACACCAAGCACACATTTTGTCTCTTTCCCTCCATTTCTCTCCTCCTGGCTAGAAATGGAAGCACAGACCAGGTCTTTCTATAAAGTGCTGCCTGAAGATTCAGAAGGTGACAGGCTCAGCTCCTATGGTTTAAAAAGTATCCCTCTCTTGATTATTTATGGTGAAAGCCCTAAGTAAACAGTAAGAAATAGTTTCCAAACCAGATGTTTAGTCCCTGAAAAGAACTTCAGCATTCAGCTGGCATATGGGCTATATTTATTAGGAGCCCCTCATGTACGCATTTTCTCCATTGGGCTTAGGGAGACCCTGGCATTTAAATGTTGCCACACAGCTTGCCTCAATCACTAACATGCCAGAAGCAATTACAGGATCTCTTAACAAAAGAAAAAAGGAAAAAACCTCTGAATGTTCTCAGATTCTGACCATTCTATGTCATCAACCATTCTTTTCTTTGTGTTAGTTTTTTTCCATTCTTTCCTTACCTGTTTCTAACACAGACCACAATCCAGATTTTTTCTAAGAAGCATCCAGTCTAGCCATTTTCTATAAAATCTGGCTGTAATTTATTTATTCCCCTCCTAAGTCCTCATTTCCTCCCTTTCCTCACTACTGCATTGTGCAAAAGATGATGTAACATGTCTATTCTTAACCTCAGCTATGTCTGTGACACAGTTCTTTTTTCATGCAAGGGGACTAAGCTATGTATGTTAGCTTTTTCCAGACATAAGTCTATTTCCTTTCCTTCTTCTGCTCCTCCGTATTTTCTCAGAAACTAGGAATGTGACCTAAATGCCTTTTTTTTTCCTTGTCCTTACTGAACTGCTGCCACATTAAACTATTTGGTATTATAGGTCTTACAGTAAGCCACAGGAGCTCACTGAAAAATAGCTTTGTTCAGTACAAACACAGCTCCTTCTCCAAGAGGCTTTAACTGCTGAACAGACAAGAGACAGAGGGCAAGAAAAAGGACAGAACACGCAGAAGACTGAGCTCGGTGATGATCTGCAAAAGACTCTTAGCTCCTTTTCTTTGATAAATCCAAATGTGTCTTCATTAGAAGGGGTCTTGGTTACAAGAAAAAGACAAGACAAGACAAGGCAAAATTGAGGCAAGGCAAGGAATAGATCTTCAGGTGAAAAGTGTATGTTGGGGACTTCATTCCAAGGAATATGATGGACTTATACAGATACTGATCCTTGGAATAGGTACAACAGTCCCTGTCAAGACTAAAAATAACTTGTGAGCTGTAGTTTGCAGTTTCAGACATGTATGCTTATGCTGCTTCCATGCTGATCTAACGGTGGTAATCTTTTCTCAAGAAGGATTTGATCCACGAGGGATACAAAGTTCAGCTGTATTTTACATTAGAAACTTTGCATGCTTATAAATTGCAGTCTGCCTTCTAGCAGCAGTGCTGGTGTCCAGTATGGGGTGGTAACAGAAGTTGTTTAGGAGATGATAATGGCTGCAAAGGGGTTGTGAAGTAGACATAACAGCACTTTTGCTAGTAAATCAAGCACACTGGTCTCACACACTTACTGAGGTTTCTACAGGTAGTTTCTGTGCACTGCTATAAATCTTCACCAAATTTACCACACCAAAATCATCGACTGACTTTACAAAAGTGCATAACAAATTGTTATTGAAGTGGTCATGACTTACTGCAAATAGCATTACCTGTTTTCTTTCTTCTCCAAGGTTCGCTCCAAACGCCTGAACACTCCTGGCATGTGGACATCTCAGAACACCTAAATGAGGGGAAAAGCACAGATTCCCTCCTGAGCTAAGCACAGCCCTCCCTTCTTGGTTACACACTTGAGAGTAGTGCAGAAGGACATGCTTCTTAAAAGGATATGATCAGCCCCATGAAAAACAATGCTGCTTATAGCTAGTCACATTTCTGGTTCTTTGCTGAACCAAGTGCTAAGCCAAGGACTTGTCAGTTCAAGTATCTAAGATGATCTCCAATACCACAGTGTCTCAGGAAATAAGAAATTACTTCTCAGCAAAGACAATGATTGACCACACAAAGTCAAATTTTAAGTGTAGTCAAGAGAGTGTAGAAGGCAACCCACAGAAGAATGCGACCTGGTATAGGTAAGTTAAAACAAGTTTTGAACTCTTATATGAACTAAAATGTAACTTCATTTTTTCTAAAGCTCTACTTTGATACTCTATTTGTAATACAAAATTCACTGATCATTTATAAAATTGCTAACTTTTAGAGTGAAATGCTATTTTTGCTAGTTTGTAACTTTGTGTGCCAAAACCAAACTATATAATCAATGAAATAGAAGTGCTCTGCAACAGCAAATAAACAAAAATAAGTAAAAATAATTAATCAAATAAATGAAAGCTACTATGACAATTAAATGAGCAATCTGAAGGCATTCCAAATGTTAATCATACTAACATTTTACCAAATACAAATGTTTAAAGAGTAGAGCCATTTTGTAAAGGGATCCAACTGCCAAAGCTGACGACAGAAATTAAACAAAGTTGGAATGAAATAGTGTGCATTTAATCTTTCCAAGAGAAAACAACAGAATGTACAACATGTAATGTACAGTTGGCATTTCCCCAGCCATGTAGTATCTGTGCTGTCCTCAGGCCAATAGAGTAATTTTCCCAACAATAAATACAGTATCTAAGTAAACATGTTCTTATAAACTGAACCTTCCACTTGAGTATTTCATTATTGCTATCAGGAAAGTTCAAGATGACTATGATTAATATGGAATAGTTTAACTCAGCTAGCATAAGAAGACTGGGGTCTGTTGTTGGGAATACATGGAGAGACGATGAGACAAAAGTTGAATCATCCGTAGCAGTTCTGTGAGGTTTACCCTGTAAACAAATAGACAAACTCCAACATAACATACCTACCTGTTTGCCACAAGCCAGACAATGAAAGCATAAACAGGGCATGGAGCTAAAGAAGGAATAGGGGATACATTTTTAAATTTATATATGGATCTGAAAACAAAGTTCCTCAAGATTAAGCCATCTGTTCTGTTGGGATTTCAATGCCTGGACATGGACATAGCTTCCTGGAAGACTTTCTCCACAACTTTTTACAGGGTTAAGCTGACTGGTCTACAGCCCCTGGTTTTTCCTTCTCTGAGGATGATTCACCTGTGTTGGAAGGTGGTGAATGCTTTCCTTGCTGTTGTTCTGTGGCAGTGGAGTCCAGCTCTGTAAGTAGCTCAGCCAGCTCTCCATGCTGCACTCCACCTAGTCCCACAGACGTACACACCTTCAGTTTATTCAAGCTGTGCCAGCACTAATCACCTTTACCATGGGCAGTGTCTACCTCTCCCCAGATTTGCTGTCAGGCACAGAGGTCTGGCAGGTCCAAGATAAGTTCCAATGTCTATCATTCATTCCTGTAGCTGTGTTGCCTCAGTAGCAGAGCAACCTTTGTCAGCATACATAAATGTCTTCCTGTCTAAAGGTCATGGGAGTCTCTCTTCCCTTTGCCCACTGCTTATCCTCTCTATCTCCTCTTGTGTCTTTAGATTATGGGAACTACTCTGCCAAAAGATCGAGCTTGTGTTAGATGTGATATATGAGCACTACCTTCAGTGTCAGTAACTGGAAAGCTATTCAAAATAGAAAATACCTCACAGTGGGGATGTCTCAGGCATTGCTGCTTGACAGTAATTTATTTTGAATGTTATATTCTGACCCATTTAAATTAATATTCAGGTGTTAAAATAGCATCATGTATTCATTCTCTAAGTACTACTTTGCCCGTTCATTTTTAAGAAGTTAATTTTCAGTTTGAGAATAAAATCTGTAGTTCAATACGGAAAACCAAGGAGAAAAATCCAGAGTTACTTCATGCAGAAATTAAATATAGTGTTCCCTTTTCAATAATGATTAATAATTTTCTGGTGCTCATAACACAGCAGAAAACTATCTGTAACTAGGTATGTCAGTGATTATGTCAAACTGCCCATTCTGAAAAAGTGAAGACATACTAAGGCCATTATGTGAGTCTCAGGATATTATTGTAATAACATATTTCTGAAAAATTATTTTAAAAAAATTTTTCATTCTCCATTACACCCCAAAAAACAAACAAAAAGAGTTTGTATTTCTACTAACTATATTGTGTGTGGTTACATACCTGAATGTAGATTTAGTTCATGTTCTTCATGATCTTCATGTGTGCACACTTACAGTGAACTCCTGGCTGTAAAGAGACAAATTTTTACCATAACTTTCTTCATATTTGTCATGCAATGAGAAGCACTGTTAATGCTTACAATGAGTTTAATGAGTCAGGAGTTATAAAAAGCAGAGTTTTTTGCCTACACCTCCATTGAACGTGCTGAGATGCAGAGGTTCCTCCTTCATGCTGGACAATGCCCTGGAATGAACTAACAGACTTACACAAGTTCTACACTTAAAACAGTTTTGTTGCTTTAGAATATATTTACTTACATAAGCAAAGTGAGATTGTAGAAGCCTGACATTTTAGAAGCTATCTGTGGTAAGTTTCTTGAATATTAAATTCAACATCTTACCAGAGTAATCATGCAAATTTGAAAATGAATCCTGAATCTTACTGCATGAATATTGCAACTAATCCTGTAATTTGCCTTTAGAAAGAAAGAACAATCAAAAGAGGATGAGGGAGAAGAAGAATTAATTCACATAATAAACACTGTAGCCACAAAAGGATCCAAATGGTGTACTATGGAAGTTTAGGGACAGGAGTTTTGGTTAACGAAACTAAGGAGAGTACCTTTCTGTTGCAGTCTTAAACTTCCAAGCCCAGTGAAAACCGCACTTTAACCATAGCTGAAATGCAATATCAGGAAAACCAGTGTTGTCAAGAGTGACTTCAAGTCAAGGGGTCTTTGCTGGACATGTCAAGTAGCCAAGAGCAGGTAGTGTGAGATAACTTGATACCTGGGCATTATTTATTACTTCTGGATGAAGTGCAGCAATGGACTTAATGACTTAATGTTCTTAATTTAGTTAGATTTCAGTTATGAGAACAGAACACTAACTCATTATCAGCATACCTGAACCCTGAAGTGGTCACTCTTAGCAATTGCAAAGCAACTGTTGATAACTGACAAAGCACATGTGTTTAATGAGGAGTGTTCTTAAAAAAGGCAGGAATGGTTCATGCATGTCCCATGGGGTAACCCAAAAACCACAATTCAAAGGACAGGAAAAAAGGTTATTCTGGGTAGGAAGCCAGAGTAGTTAAAAGGAGATTTTGAAAGCCTGTTGAAAGAGAACAAAAGCTAATATTGAGAGGACTGGAATACAGATATATGTCCATCTAGATCTAGATATCTCTGGCAAAAAAAGAAAAACCAAAACAAAAAAACAACCAAACAGTGCAAAAAAGTCTAACAGATATTTGACACTGTATGTGGAAAGAGGCATGAGGTTGTATGTATCCCAGATGCTGTTGCTGCTGTAACAGCAAGCTTGCCATGTGTAACAAGGAAAGATGTAAAGGAACATCTGTTGAAATGATACATTTGCAAATCAACAGGCCCAGATAACTGACACCCAAGAGCCCCAAGAAAACCAGCTGGGAGCTTTCAGAGCCATGTATGGGAAACTGAAGAAATTCCAACCGATTGGATAACTACAGATGTAGTTCCAAGATTTAAACAGAATAAAATGAATAATCCTGTGAATTGCAAATCCGTTAGCTTTACTTGTAGAAGGGCTAAAATAAAGAAATTTAAATAGACTCATAGATACATGCAAATAAAGATAAATCCTGGAATTTAAATAAGCCAACTTTGTCCACAGACAAAGGTCTTGTCAGAAATAATTTTGTGGTCTTTATTGACACCAATACAAATCTGGTTTCCAAAAGAACAAGACACTGTATTTGTAAGACAGTACATTCCAATACTTTTCAGTCAGTACTTGACTTATTACTTTATGACATTTTGAATATTGCATTATGCACTAACAGCAGGATAAAAATTAAATTACTTGAAAACCATCTTGTTGACAGAGCTCAACATACAATTTTAAAAGCTAGTATGTAAAAGAGAAAGGATTAATAATATGAAAAGTTCTTGGACCAGTGCTAGCAAGTATTTTTAGCTTATAAAATCTTTCTGGTAAAAATAAAAATTTAGAAAAAACTTCATGACAGTAAGTAATGAGAAAAAAGGAACTAAAATAAAGCATTCTAGATCATTTTCTGAAATTGTTAGAATGCAACCAGATGGGTTCAATAAAACTAAACAAAAAGTATTACCTCTGGGAACACACCATGTGAGCTATGGAGCGGGGTGCACGGATTTCAGAGCAGGAAACAATGATGTAAAGTCAGATGTATGGGACTGCTGCATGGGAAGTGCTCAGTTCACCTTCTACCAATAAATCAGGATGGGAGCAGTTTGTTGATCTGCTGATCATACATAAATAACCAGTCACCAGCAAACTACATTTCAGCATCAGTTATGCAGCACAGAGCCTCACGTGGAGGTGTCCCTGCTCCAGCCATGCCAGAACCCTTGGTGCCCTATATACACCCAAAGGAGGGGTTCCTCCACACCACCCCCCTGTGCTGTGAGCCCTTGGCTGGGTGAAGGCTGTCTCTGCCCCATGGCCACAGGCAGGACTGGGGATGCCGTGGGACAACGCTTGGCTATGCTAACCATCAATGCTCCCCCTCCCACTCCCACTCCGAAGCCTCTGTATACACCCCATTCCAGCCTTTAATGTTCCTGTGGCACTGGTTCATGATGCCTTCATTTCTTTTCAAAGTTGCTAGAACTCACTAAATTGGCTTATTTTAAGCCTCTCTCATTGGCTTATTTTCATCCTGCTCTTTAACATAATCAGTTTAGTGTGTTCCTGTCATCCTGGGTGTCCTGTTCCCTCAGAGTCTGGGTGTCCCATCACAGACACTGTTACTTCCCCACACTAGGCATTGTTATCAGGGCATTTTGACACAGATTTCGTCAGGAATTTCAAGAGTAGCATCAAAATAGTGTAAAAGAAGTGTAAAAGGTATTTTGTCAGCTGTGCTTAAGGCAGTCGGGTGGCAGATGTGGATTAAAGATTGAAAGAGTTGCCCAAAGGTCTTAGCAAAATTTGGTTGGAATTTTTGAGGGAAAACAAGCACAGTGTTTAAAAATAAATACTTTGTTTTCTGCCTGCATCAGGGAGGGCAGAGTTGGCATAGCTGGCTAGGACAACCTAGCTCTACAAAAATGGCATCCTTGACTTTACAGTGCAATATTTATTAATAAATTAAGCTGAAAGAGCTAGTAGCAATTGCATAAATTGAAATATAAATAAGAATATTGATTTAAAAATTTTATCTCACTATACATCATCAGACATTGATCACAGAGTGCTAATCCTAAAGGACTACAGTATCTTGAGAAAGTTGGATCAATGTCCAACTGTGCATACAGAAGCACTCAGGTGCCTGACTGAAGCATGCTGCACAAAATTTATATTGATCACTGCTTCTCTTTGTTTTCAGAGAGAACTTCTTTCCTTAGCAAACTTCCCCCTCCTTCTGTACCCTAATTTACCTTTCACTGATCATCTGAAATCTCATATGTGAATCACAGATATAATTTGTATTTGTCTCGCCTTCTCAGTCACTAGTATCTAAATATTTCTCTCTTCTGGTTTTTGTTAATTTCTACCCAAACTTTGCCAAATAGTGCTATTTTTGTCTCAAATTAGCTGGTCTTTTACATAGAAATAAAGTTCAAGAAGCTTTGGAGATTTTCTTGGTATTAATTTTTGCAAAAAAATTTCTACAAGAGCATCAAAAAGCCTTAAAATCAGAAAATATTTAACGATTTTTATGAAAAAATAGGCTAGATTTCTGATGTCACAAAAAAAAAATATTACGAAGCCTGGAATCTAAATCAGAAAAAGAAACTGGTTTTACTTAAATGAGGACAGATGGTCATAGTGAGCACTGTTTTGTGAGAAAAGCTTTGCCAAAAAAATAGTGATAAAATACTGTTTACACTATGATAGTGGGTGGCTTTTTAAATTAATTCTGTGAGAGCACATCCTTGTTTGAGAAATGACCAACAGGCCATTAAAAATTAGAAGCCTTACATCAGTCTCAAAATTATTTGACATAAATGACAACATTCATTATTAACTCTGCAGCATTATTTTGTATTAGAGTAACAAGGTTTGAACTGGGAAATGTCAAGAAGAAACCAGAGATCTCATAAGTTGTATGAATATAGTGAATTGTAACAGGGAGGTGAATTGCAACAGATAGTAGACAACAAAGAACAGGATAACTAAACAGCAGAGTAAACACAGTATTTGAAACCAGAAGGAAAAAAATCAGTTTTTACAAGTCAATAAGCAACACTGGAGTGAATTTGTATAAATTTCTGATGCTTAGTCTTACACTTTTAGCTGAGTTTAGATCGTTTATACCTTAAAATACTGCTATTAAATTTTTTTTTTCTGGAGAAAAAAATGCTTACATGAGGAGCAATTCTGTATTAGGTGAAACTGTCTGTGAAGTTATATCTAGTCTACAGGAGCCTAGTGATTTGAAAACTTTTAATCTTAGTAAATAGAGCTTCAGAGCCATCACTGAAATATTTAACATCAGTATTTCACATCAATTCCTCCCATTAAATCTCAAAACCATAGATAAGCAACTGATGGTGCATTTCTTCCTCTTCACTTACATTTCACTGTAAATCATTGAGGTTTTACCTTATTCTAAATTTAAGATTCACTTTACTATCTTTTGCTCAGACAATCATCAGTATGCCATCACATTCCTCATTCCTCACATTAATTACCCTATAAATTCCCCTGTCTCTTTTTAGAAGGATGGCTTCTCACCCAAAAGAAATTTTTTAAGTTCAATTTTTTTTTCTTTTTGGATGTTTTTTTTGTGTGTGTGTGTGTTTTTTAGGATAAAATGGAAAAGACTTCAGGTTTCAATGCTTTTTTCTATTCTAATTTTAAGAACTCAGTTGTTTGTGCTATATGCTCTGTTACAATCTATAGGCAGCCCATACAGAACTCCCTGAAAAATTTACTGTTCAGGATGATGTCTGCAAGGCACATAAGCAAGTCTGCTTCTACTCTGCTGTGGAGTCCCAACACTGGATCCTATTAGCTGACATTAACAATTGGGAATCTGCTCCTACTGGTAGTAGGAGGCCTGCATCCATTCAATCTCCCCAGAAGACCTCAAAGCCACTTAATAACTATTCCAGATGGTTCTCCTCCTCTGCAATGCTCTTTATTTCAATTTAGGTGACAATATAACTGCAATTCAAATTCAACCAAATTCAGCAGCAACCCTGATCTCCTGTACTATGTGATCTGAAGAGTCTTTGCTGTAGGTGGCTCATGTGGAGAGCATGAGCAGCCTTGGACTTTGTGTCTCTGTGGTGCTTTAAAAAATGGCTGACAATTAAACTCCAAAATAAGCTGCTTCTCCTTCCCCCCAGCCCCCTTTCAGAGAGGCAGACACTACAGGTTGAGAAAATAATTTACTGAAAACAAACAGCAATGGAATGAGAAATGGACGGTAACAGCAACAATATTAATAACAAAAGTACACAAAAGAGAAGGTGCTTTACACAAAAAAAGTTGTTCACCATCTCAGTTCTGTCTGGCCACTAAGACAAAATGGTGGATGGTCTCCCCAGCTTCTCCGCCCTTGAGCCCGAGACAAAGAAGAAGAGTGATGAAAAAACACCCAAAAAATTGTAATTGTCTGAGTTGCATTGCCAGCTTTCCAGACCTACTGGGCTTGGCTGTGGTTAGCAGGATTTGGCCTGGCTCACCTCCACCACTCCACTCCCTGCAGTTTCTTCCCACCGCAGTTCTGCAGCACACACACACACCACTGGGTTCAGCAGTGTTTGCTGCTGGAGTTGAGTTATTCCTGAGGACAGGAAGGGATGGGCAGTGGTGGGAGAGGTCCACACCACTGGTTCCAGCAAGGTCCCCGAGAAATGGAACAAAATGGCACCTCTTCCAGGGTGCATTCACCTTTCCTTCACCCCGAAGCCATGCCACCAGGGATGATTTTAGATAACCACTACCACACAGATACAGGCTCTGCCCCAACTTGGCACTCACCAGCAAAACTAGGACAGTCACCTCCCAGGTCACTTCTACCCAAGAGAAGCAGGCAATCAAGACATTTTTGAGGAAATAGGCTCAGGTTGCACAAGGGCACATTTAGATTGGACGTCAGTAAAAAAATTTCTCCACTGAAAGGTCTGCCAAGCATTGAAACAGGCTGTCCAGAGAAGTGTTGGAATCGCCATCACGGGAAATGTTTAAAAAGTGTGTAGATGCAGTGCTTAGGGACATGGTTCAGTGGTGGACCTGGCAGTGTTAGGTTAATTGTTGGACTGAATTAGAGTCTTTTCCAATCTTAATGATTCTAAGATTCTATAAATATACTAAGAAAAGACAGGGATATCTAAACGGCAACATTTCACCTTCCCACCCAGATAGTGGCTGCAATTTTGTGTCAGAGAGAGAGAAGTATTCCAGGCAGGATTACATCATCCTGTGGAAATGAGATGACCAGGAATGGGTCCAAAACATCTGTCTATCCTCAACAGTATCCCCAAGGTCATAAAAGAGTTCACTGACTGTAGCAGGGCAATAGGCAGGATATGCGTTGTCTGGCACACAGCACACATTGCTGCTTGAATCCCAAGGATACTCAGTCATACTCCAAGTCTCTGTTAAACATCAAAAGAGTTTCTTACACAGCAATAGATTGGACTGGCTGAGTAGCTGATACCAGTTTCAGGAACCTAGGTGGCTTCAGTACCACCAATGCAACTTTATTTCATTGCGAACATCTTCATATATGTGTACATTTCATTTTTAAGCGCTTAGTTAAAATATTCCTGGCAGTTACCTGTTTAAACAATCTTTAAAAGCCTGTAACAATGTAGACAAGTATTACACAACCTTTTTAGGCAATCTGTCTTGGAATTTCACTATTCTTAGAAAGTTTTTCCAAATGTCTAGCCTAAGTCTCTTTTGCTGTATTGTAAGGCAATTACTTTTAACACAATAACGTTGTTCCACTGCTAATATATTCCCTTTTTCCCTTCATTGTGCAATAGTTTTTTTCAGTATTTGAACTCTGCTATCATATCCCAGATCAATCTTTCCTTCTTTAGACCAATCAACAACAACATTCACATCTTTCCTTATCCAGTATATTTTCCAGCCTCCTCCCATGCTCACTGATATATAGACCAATATAAACCTGTAAAGTAATATACACCTGTCTTAAAATATAGTCCTTTAACTGGAGACAGTGTTCCAGCTAAAGTGGTGCTAATGAGCAGATGAGCAGAAGAATTTCTTCAGATTATTACAAAAGACATTAAATTATTATACAGTCTGGTGGGATTCAGTTTGTCTTTCTTGCAATATGCAGTGATGTTGCTGTGTCATGTCCAGCTATGATCCACTACAACGTTGGGATCCTTCTCTGCAGAACCACAAGGCAACCAGTTGTTTCATATCTTCCATTTGCCTAGCGGACATTCCTGGCTAAATATAGAGCTCTTTGCTTATTCTTACTGAATCACATCTTATTTTTCTCATATCTCCTGGTCGTGTTCTCTATTGCATTTTTCCAGCTTGGTATTGCCTGCAATTGTAATAAGGCTATTCTTTCTTCCGTAGTTCATGTCATCAATGCAAATGCTAACTAATGCCAGAAATACTGCACAGTCCTGGACACAGAGCAAAATTTCCTTCTTTATTGGAATGGATTTACAGCCAGCTTCTTTTGCCTTCTGTCTAGGATAAATTACCAGAATAAAATAAGCTAAATATTGCATGTATTGACCATACTATTAGCACTAAACCATACAGAATCTCCTAGGCAAGATTTTTGTTTTACACTTGCCCAGCACTGACACTGTATTTCAGCACTGAGGGCCCTGAATTAAAACCTTTACCTTTCTTAAATCCATTATCAAGATCTGCATACCACACTGGCTGGACATCTTTTCCATTCCTGAGAGCTGAATGACTGTGTGGCTGGTTTGGATATCTAGACCAGACACTGAGTTTTGTCTGAGTGTGTTTCAAGGAAATATTTTCAATGCTTTCTTTTCTACAGAGGCATGCCTAAACCTCCAGGTAAATAGTTGTGGATTTTTATATATTAGCTTTCCCACAGCTATGTTGATTTTGCCCCACAAGTTCACAGGTTTCTTCAAATTGTGGCTCAACAGATCAAACTACCTTTCAAAACTAATCAAAGCAGACAAAGCTGCTTTGCATTTGGTCTGGTTTTCTTCTCTAAAATAAAACACCATCTATTCAGATATTACAACCCCCTGTATCATTAAAAAAGTATTTTGTATTTTCTGTTTAAAGAATCCAGGGCCAAAGGAATTTCAGAAGGATTTTCAGGAAAGAGTGAATTCCAGTTTTCTAATAATAGATCTCAGAAAACTCAAATTAAAATACTTTACTAGACATTTTACTACTAGAAAGCTCAGATTAAAATATTTTACTAATATTTTAATAGACAATCCCACCAGATATATATTTTACTTTCTCTATTGCATAGATTTCCAGTCTTTATACTTTTTGCTAATATTCTGAAGTGAATATTTGTGTATGTATAAATATATAACCAAAAGCTTCTGTGTTTTTGTTTAAATAGTGCCCACCAAGTTTATTGACACTGTGGGTCTTGTGTGTGCTTCTCTCCTGCATATAAATCAATATGAGCTTTCCTCCTAGCATTACTTGAAATTTCATATCACTGTTTTTCCTTTACATATTTCACAACATCCTAAAACTTTCCTACTCATCTTAGTGCTTCTCAACACTTCTTATCTCACTCTGTCAATAAGTCACAATTTGACCCAAACAGTAAACACCTTTTCTCCCAATACTCAATGAATTTGTTATTTCTCATTTGCTATTCCCAACCTGTTCAGCTGAAACTAACAGGGACAATTCCAGTGTTGTGAGATGCTCACATTCATGTCAGGATTTATGCAGCTCTGAAAAACACATACAGATGCAGAAAGTACATGTAGGGGACAATGGTTGGTGAAAAACTCAAAATGAGCCAGCAGTGTTAGCTCACAGCCCACAAAGACAACCAAATCCTGGGCTGCATCCAAAGGAACGTGGCCAGCAGGTTGGAGGAGATGATTATGCTCCTTTACTCTGCCCTGTGAGACCCCACCTGGAGAGCTGAGTCCAGTTCTGGCACCCCCAACAAAAGTAAGACATGGAACTGTTGGAGCAAGTCCAGAGGAAAGCCGTGAAATTGTCAAGAGGGCTGGAGCACTTCCCTACAAAGACAGGCTGGGAAAGTTGGGGCTGTATTGGAAGGGGGCTATCAAGAAGCCCAAGAGGGACTCTCTGTAAGGGATTAGAGTGACAGGAAAAGGGGTAACAGGTAGACATTGAAAAAGGGGGAATTTAGGTTAGATACTACAAAGAAATCTTTTACTGCGGGGCTGGTGAGACACTGGAATAGGTTGCCTAAGAAAATTCTGAATGCCCCAACCCTGAAAATGTTCACGGTCAGTGAATTAGGCCTTGAGCAACCTGGTAGAGTGGGAGGTGTCCCTGCACATGGAAGGGGAGGTTGGGACTAGATGATCTTTAAGGTCCCTTCCAACCCTTAATATTCTATGATTCTCTATCAAACTACCAGAGGATAATCTCAAACCATAACCAGCAGCTCAGACTACACCAAAAGGCTGCTTCACGATGACATAGAATACTAAAATTTTCACCTGAAAGTTCATGGCCTGAGAGACCGAATGGCCAAGATGTCCCTTGTATTGAAAAAAGGGGGTACCAGCATGTGATAAGCAAATAGTATAAACAAATAGAGATTCAGAACCTGGCTGTGGACCAAATCATAATAAGAACATTGAAGATCCATATGATATTCAGCAGACTACAAAAGCGTAACCAGAGTTCTCCCCAGCATATGGGTCTGGTGCTGAAAAATTCAGAAAAGAAAGGAAATTTTAAAACAACTAATGACTCCTTCCACTGCTCACAACTTAACTACATAAAGGATTCATAATGAGATGAACCACGCAGGAGTGCAAAGAAACCTGGAGCTGGCTGCAGATTTATTTTATTGGCCTCAAGCAGCAGGAGCAAAAGTGAGGAAATGTCAGACAAGTGAGAATTTTTTCAGAAGTCTAAAAGTGAGACGGCTGCCAAGCAATTTCCACGAGAGCGAGCAAAAGTGGAATTACTTGAGGGGGATCAAACAGGTGAGATAATCCCACAAGTGATAGCTAGCACACAAAAAGGAATATCATTCTCTTGATTCAGCTTTACAGACCAGATGGAGAATCCTGAACCTCAGTATACTTTATGTTTACAAGAAAAAAAGGAAAATGAAATGATACCTCTTACTTTTTGTGCAAATTCTCTGGTTCCTGGCACAAGGTCCAAAAGAGCTGTGATAGGGCACACAGGATGGATACCAGAAAAGAAGGGCTGATTTACATAAAGCACTTGGGGAACTCTGAAATGAAGTGGAATGCACAGTTTGAATTTAAATTCAAGTGAGTATTAACTGCAAGCCAGGTCTGCCAAGCCCTACATTTCAGACTGAGAAATTCTCCAGTGGCTGAAACACAAGAACCAGAAATTGTCAGTCTTAAGCCTCTCTCATAGAATCTTTAAGGTTGGAATAGACTTCCAAAACCATTTAGTCCATCACCATGACTAGTAAAACATAGCCCAAAGGACCATGTCCAGCTGTTTCTTGAACACCTCCAAGGATGGTAAATCCAGTATTTCCTTGGGGAACCTGTTCCAATGCTTAACCACACTTTCAACGAAGTAATTTTTCTGTATGTCAATTCTGAACCTCTCCTGTCACAGCTTGGAACTATGTTCTCTTTCCGACACTACATATATGGCAGCAGAGACCAACCCCCACTTGGCAACAACATCCTTCTAGGCAGTTGTAGAGAACGATAAGGTTTCTCCCCACCTCATTTTCTCCAGGTTAAACAACCCCAGTGCCCCCCACAGGCCTTGTGCTCCAGACCCTTCACCAGCTCCACTGCCCTTCTCTGGACTCGCTCCAGCCCCTCAAAGTCCTGCTTGTCATGAGGGGCCCAGAACTGGACACAGCACTCGAGGTGTGGCCTCACCAGGGCCCAGCACAGGAACAATCACTGCCCTGGTCCTCCTTGACATGATGCACACTGGGCACCAGCTGATGTGACCACCAGAACCTGGGCTAGCTCTGGAGAAACTCCAGCACCACGCCAGGAGTGGGGAACAGCTGAGGTTTGGATTTTACCTGCAGCTGAACCTGAGGAGCATCTTGCTCTCCAGTGAAGAATGTCACAGCCACTGCAGTAATCAGGAGAAGGAGAAAGATCAGGATCTCTGGCCTTGAGGCTCCAACAGAGAAGAGTTTATTACAAATGATGTGGTCAGGAACAAAGAAAGCCTGGAGCACTCCTGTGCAAGTGATTTTATAGAGATACAAATCAGGGGGTGGATACAAACAGCTAACCAATAGGGAATCCACAGGGGAGGGATGAGGGGATTACATCCAGTGTCTGGGGCCAGTTGGGGCAGGAGGGGGGAGAAGATGGGTCACATGGGCCAATGGGGCGTCCAGGAATAGGGGAATTCCAAAGGGGGGTCACAGTCTGGGATTGGCCTGAGGTGAGAGTGGCAGAGAAAGTTCAGGAACAGAGGCAGAGTTACACTGACAGGCAGGGAAGGAGCTGGAACAAAGGGTGGGGAATCCCATAAAAGGGCAGTTTCAGGGGAGGGTAAAACCTAGGGGTAAACCAACTTGGGAATTTAACAAGGAATCAATGAAATAAATTCAAGCTGCAACGCTGCTGGCCACACTATTGCTGATACAGGCCCGGATGCCATTGGTCTTCTTGGCCACTTGGGCACACAGTGGCTCATGCTCAGCTGCTGTCAACCAGCATCTCCAGGTGCTTTTCCATCAGGCAGCTTTCCAATCACTCTGCCCGCAGCCTGTTGTTCTGCAGGGCGTTGTTGTGGCCAGAATGTAGGTGCTAGCACTTGGCCTTCTTGAACCTCATAGAATTTACCTTGGCCCATGGATCCAGCCTGTCCAGATCCCTCTGCAGAGCTTTCCTGACCGCCAGCACATCAACACTCCCACACAACTTGGTGTCATCCATGAACTTACTCAATCACCTCATCCAGAGCATCAGTAAAGACATGAAACTGGATTGCTCTAGTACTGAGCTTGGGAAACCTCCCTAGTGACCAGCTATCAGCTGGGTGTGACTCCATTCACCACCCCTCTCTGACAGCTTTTTACCCAGCTGTAGAGAGTGCACCTATCCAAGGTGTGGGCTGCCAGCTTCTCCAGGAGAATGCCATGGTATCAAAGGCCAGGTAGACTATATCCACAGCTTTTTCCTCATGTACCAGGTGGGCCACCTAGTCGTACAAAGAGATCAGGTTGGTCATGCAGGACCTGCCTTTCCTAAACTCAGGCTAGCCGGGCCTGACTCCCTGGTTGTTTCCTGCAGGAAAAGATATATAGAAGTATTATATTGCACTTATTTCTAAGAAAATTCACAGCTCATTAGAATATTCTGTAGAACAGCTAGAGGAGACTCCATCTCCCTTGCAGAAACTGTGTAGCTCTGCAGAAATAAATAAGAAACAGAGACACAAAGTGGAAATAGAGGAGTACTCAGTGATGAGAATACTCTCAAGGAATTTTTAAGTTTTTATGGCATGATCTTTGCATCAAAGTAAGTAAAAAAAAAACCCAGAAGAGTATCACTTTGAGAAGTTTTAATCTACGTAAGGCACATACTAAACTCTTACACTTTAGAATACAGCAGAGCAGGAGCATTAATTAACACAAATACTAGCACAGCTGCTCCTCTTTGTTATGTCTTTGACTTGTCAACATCCAGAAAATTCAAAGGGAAACTAGGTTGATTTCTTGCTGATTTTTTGCTCTGGGATAAATTACATTTAGCTGCTAGCAGAAAATATCTGTGCCAAGTGGAACAGTGTTGTGAAATAGCAGGAAGTCAACAGAAAGACAATTAAGCTATTGTGATTTTATGAAAGGGTTCTATATAGATAAAATATGGCCTACCTATAGGCATTTTTGTAAAATGCATGTTCCATTTTTGGTTTTTGTTTATAGTACTACTTCTGATTTCAATTAATGTTGACAACACAAAGACAATTTGTTCAGGCTTATAGAAAGTTTTGTGCTGGCTGCCAACGTCTCTTTTTTTTTCTTCTTAAAAAAGAATTTACCTTGAAGTATACTCCCTAATACTTTCCTTTAGAGACCTACAAAAACAAAAAGACATACTGATTTTTTTTTAAGACTATTTCAACAGATACCTTTAAACAAGGTATTTTTCTTAGTGAGTTCCTGCCATACTGGTGGTTTTTTGACTTTACCTAGTATCTTTCCCAGGCTTAAATACTCTTTGACTAAGTGCAGTAAGAGCACTTAGTCAAAAAATTCAGTAAGATTGACTTTGCATAGCCAACAGGTTGAATTTATTATCCAAAAAATATTTGATCTATTCCAGGTCAAACTCCATAGGTGTTAGTTTAAAAAAAAAATCTAAATCCAGCAACAAAAGACTAAAACAACAAAAAACCAAACCCAAATCATGGTTTTTTTATGTTATGCTAGTGTATTTCCAGCCACTACTTTTACATGAATTCAAGTTTACCCAAGTACACTAAATTTCACTACCAAAGTTTGATTTTCTTCATACTGGTAATGATACCCAAAACAACATTGCTAATGAGAAAATCAGCAAAAATCAATCCCTGATCTAACTGCTTAAGAACTCCTCTGTGATTTCTGTCCTACTTAATTTTTCCCCAGACAACACAACTCCTTGAGAATTCTCCTGAAGATACTTCTTTTCAAACTCTGGCTTAGTGCCCACAATCATCTTTGCTGTATTATGTGTGTTAATGAAGTCCAGAGAGTTTATATTAATAGCTGGAAGAGAGCATCTCGGATGTTTGTTATCATGTCAAAGACACTTTTGAATTAGTTCCACATAAATCCATGTAGCTTTAAAGCCCATTTCCCTGTGGCTTTCATCCTTTCTTTCAAAATATATTCTCTTACCCAAAATACAGTTTCTTCTTAATTATAAATATTTTAATTAATTTATTTCCTAAATCATTTGCTAAAGTGTCTATTAAGCACAGATGCAGATATTTCTCATATTTGACAAGTTCTTACAATCTGGTGATAGTATTCATGCTTCTCATGAATAGATTCTTACTGTAAAAACAAAGACTGTAGGGAATTATACCATAGCTAAAAATAGTTTCATTTAAGTCCTGAAAAAAGCAAAAGGAGCCACTATAGTTGCAGAAGATTTCATTAGGTTTAAAACAATATATTTGAGATCATGTGAGCTTAAGAAAAACTCTCAACAGAACTTCATAAGAAATGTAATAAAATCACAAGAGTTGGCAACAATCTTGGTCTGTCTTGTAAACTCTAGATAAATATGAACAGATGTCAATAGCATAATTAACTCTTAGGAAGTTAATTTCTCAGTGAATAATTTGGAGAATCAGAATTAGACACATACCCCTTGAAGTCTAATTGATTTTTGAAACAGCTCAAAGCTACTTTAAATGATTTTCCCCTCTGAGGTTTTTCCATTATGCTTTCATGTTCAGTAATACTTCATTTTTTAAAAAGATAGTCACCTTATATGAAATATTCAGTTTATCAGTAGTAAAGGAGAACAGTTCTTCTAAAGAGCAAACTGTGAAGCTGAGTGTAAACAGACTCCTATCTAATATACAGCAGAAAATTCCCTAAAAATAAGGGAAATAAAATTCTGCCTTAAACACAGGAGTTTTAAGTGTAATTCAGAGACGCGACTAAAAGTATAGAACTTTTTAAGAAAGAGAAGCTAAAGATATAATAAAGAATTAAAATTTAAGAGAATCAGAAGAAATCAGGACCCCACTGCAGAAGCCACTGGAGCAATATACTGAAGCTTGTTGTGCTATTGAGGTTTTCTTCACTGAGATCTGGAGGGCATTCATTTTTAGGAACAGACAATAATCCAAAGACAAGCTATTGTAGCATTAAATAACATCGAAAGTTGGGAATGTTCTTTGATTTAGCTGTCCCAGCAACTCAATCATCCTAAATAAAATGTTATTACATAAAAAAATGCTTTCATTATTTTCCATATGCTTACCTCTTTCATATGTTTTTAATAGTTTTTTCCCATCATGGTGCTTCTACAAGAGCAAGGAGCTACACAACTAGAAATAATCATAATTTCAAATTTCATGAAAATATGAATTAAAAATATGTAGCTGAATGTCAGCTTCTTATTGGGCTACAAGGCTCATCTTCAGTCAATAAAGGAAATCAAAGAAGGGTAGAAAAATCAGTAAGATTTAATTTCCTCCAATATTTCTCTGATCGATCAGACCAACATGGATCTGTCCTCAGACTGAATTTTATCAGACAAACGACTAACAAATAAAAAAAAAAAAAGAACATGCCCATCCACTGGGGCACCTCCGAAGCCTAAAAGAAATATTCACAGCAGCTACATCAAATAACTCTTAACTGGCAAAGTTCCAGTCAGCATTAAATGAAACAAATGAAATTTAGGGAAGGGTGTCTATTCAGTAGAGCACTTATGTACCTGAGATATCCTTAACACCTATAGTTTCTACCCTTATCTAGTTATCATGTATTATCATCTTTTGCAATAATTTAAACTCCCTCTCCAACGTGAAGTTGCACAACAGAAAATCATTAATGCAGTTGTGTCTCTTGTGCTGTCTCGTATGTAAGGTGTGTTCACAGCATACTTCTCAGAGATCAGCTGAAAAACCCTGGAAACATTTCCACCTTTCAGGCAGCATGGGGAGCTGATCTTCTTACAAGGCTTACATTTTGTATCTGTGATCTTTTTTGTCTGAACTACTGGAAAACATTCACTTTCCATACCTCTTGCTGATATTGGAACCATGGGCAGTCAAAACCACGGTGGCAATGGATGCTTGACTTGATATTGTAATGACTCAGGAGCTTTGCTGGAAAGGCGGAGAATTGCGGTTCCAGTCCCTGTTCTCATCAGCGCTTCTGGGTTTTATCTGGAGATGATCTGAAGCGAAGCACACAAACAGTTCTGGGCTCATGGCCCAGGAGTCAAGCTTTCCAAAAGCAAAATTCTCTAAGCACTATGACACACAGCCAGTCTGTTCTCCTTAAGTATTCCTGTCTGTAGCATAGCCCAGCATCACCCAGAGTGAGGATTGCTTGCTACACAAAATGTTGGGTGATCAATGCATTTCCCGGCCTGGAAGACAGGTCTCCTGCTTTCTGGACAACTATTTGTGAGACCAGTATCTAAAAATTCTTAATTAGATACTGCAATCTGATCACCTAAATTCTGTAAGTAGTCTCACTCTATGAAGTATAGTTTGCTAGGCTGTCAAAGTTCATACAAAAGGTGACTTTTGGGTACACTTATTTTGAGATTTGGAGGGGTTGCTGACATCACATACTAAAACACAAGAGGCTAATTTCTTCATGTGTAGGAATTATGCCCCTCATTCATGACAGGCAGTAAAAGAAAAAATACCACACCTAGGGACACTACTTGTTTCAGGAATTTCTGCATATCACTCTAACGACCAAGTTATAAGTTTCATGCCATAGAAATACCACCTTGCAAAACTACACGCTCCATTTTCACCAGTCAGAAAAGAAAAAAAATGTTCAGAGACATAACAATAAAATCATACTCAAGAAAGCAGAATAACCACTGGAAAAAATGAAAATTAATGTTTTTTTGGAATTAATGTCAGCTGTAGAAGGTGTTATATAACTAGATCTTACCATACTTCAAATGCAAATTCATTTGTCATGGTGAACAAAGTAACTGCACAGGTTCATCTCTCCTATGAACTATGTCATCATTCATTACTGTACATCTCTCATGACAAAAAAGTATTAAATAGTTATGTTACTTGGTAATGTCAGCCAGATTTTTCCTTTTCAACCATCTCTCTCATACTCCATTTCCCACTTGCACACAGCAAGTCTCTGACCCTAGGGAAATCTTTTGTGTCTGTGGTTATGTGGATGCCACACCTAAGTGAAAGAAACATATAAAAAATTTCCTGGATCCATAACAACAATTTCTTATGAGAATGCCTGGAAATGGTAATTAAGAATAGGCCAGAAAAGAATCTTTAATCGTAACAAGTTTGAATTTCACTGGTTCAAATAAAAAAGCCTGCTGGAGACTACAATCACATCCTTCCAGTAACACTAAAAGAAAGAACGATTAAATGCTCCTTGTTGAGAAAATAACAAACGATATAATGAAAGCCATGGCCCAAACTAAACTGAAGGAAAATACAGGGTCCAGGAATTAATTAGTGAAGCTATTTTTATTCATTTGTCAGAAGGAGCTGACAAGCAGCCAGCAGACAGGAAGAAACTGAGGAGGCTTCAAAATAATCAACAATTGTGTGAAGTGGAAAGTAAGTAAGACAGAACAGGACAAGGAGTTTCCTTGGTAAAGCACTGGATAGAAAGTTAAGCAGAAAACATCAAAGTAATTCTCCTAGGTGTCTTAGTCTTACTGTGTTCTAGACAACAGAATTTTGTGTATGGATTTGGCAAGATATCAGATGAAAGAAACAATTCTAATGTAAATTTATGCCACGTATTGCCCAGTTCCTTGAGCCAAGTAAATTACATGGTAATGTAGTTCTCCTAAGGATTTATACTGCATTCCCTATCCTGATTCCTTAACCCAGTGTGATTCTCCAGTCTTCAAGTAATTTTCTGACAAGCGTGTAACTCATGCATGTGTCCTCCTGTTGTTCCACAGCTGAAGAAAAAAGTGGAGCCACAACACCCTCCTCATCTCCTCAGCTGGATAGTCCTTCAAAGATTGTTGTGTCTTTAATTTATGCTATTATATCTATAAAATAGCTTGTCCAAAATGCACATTGATGAAACAGAAACGCTGTGAATTATACAGCAAATGTTACAGAGGAGGATTTGGAGAGAGGATGAGGGTGACTCTGGCAAAAGTAGAACTCTCTGCATTCCAGTCATCACCACCATTAGCAGACTTATTACTTGATTCTTTGATACTGTACTTGTTTCCATACTTGATTGTATGAATATTTCTATTAAAAAACTAATAAATAGGTGCTGCAAAAGCATAAACCATTGCCTTTGCATATGCTATTGTAAAAAGCAGAATAAAAAGCCGAATAAATTTTTAAAAATTTAATTTCAGAAAAGGTGTAAGTTTTTTGTAGAATTTGATTCCTGTGTTTGTTCTGCTGAGTTGTGGCTCATCATACCATTTCTATTTCTTGATGTTACTGTCACAATTATTAAACTGAGGAATTTAGTCTGTGGTCTGTACAAGTAGGAATACCATAGTGCACTATAGTGATGGAAGATAGGAAGGTCTGGGGAAGAAAATAAACATTTCAGCTGGTATTTTGGCTGGGAGTGATGTGCCCATGGTATGATGATCACATTTATTATTTCACTGGCAATTAGAAATTCCTGATCAAAGACAAGTCCACACCACAAAAAATGTGATTGCATCTCATCTCATATGGTAGACAGTTGATTTTATTAGGCTGTTTGTGCTTTTCACCCAACAACAAATGAAAACAGAACTTGGTTTTAATAATTACAGGTTCCTGCAAATCACTCATCTGGGTATGCTGCAAAAATTATTCTTTGAACGTAAGGTAATTAAACTCCCTGCTCAGCAAGCATTCAGGCAATATTTTCTTCCAACCTGTTCTTACTTGTGGTCAGGAGGAAACTCATCAAAATTAAATTTGAAGATTTATGTGCTGATTACACTTTAAGCCAAAGCAGTGGATTTATGAATCCTCTTTCTTTCTTTCTGTATACAAAAGGAACTTTTCTTCATTCAAACTAAAATACTTGTGATCAAATCTCAATTGATAGAAATTCTTTTTATACCATGAACTTCCCCAAAGCTTTGGCCACAAGTTAGAGTTTTTGTTGTTGAGCTGAATTTGCTGTTGAAGTCAGTTTATTCCATTATTTAATTAAATACAGCTCAACAAATACTTTGTGGTGTTTTTTTGTTTGGTTGGTTGTTTTTAAAATCTCTGCCTATCTGATGAAATTCTAAATCGTTGTACCAGCCAAAATTGAAAAACACCTTCCCTGGGGTACCACTGCTTTTCTTCAGACACCTTCATATGTAACTAAGTCATTACCTTTAAGACAAATATGATAAATCAGTTTCCATGTATTGAAAGTAAGAATCCAGTGAATTTGTCCTTTTCCTTGTTATCTATGGTTCAATTCCCCATGAGGCAAAGACATGTATGTCATTGAAAAATTTAGTATCTCTGGCTAGAACTTTAGTCCTCAATGACAGAGTATTCAAGCAGGATCCAACTGTGCCATATGAGCATTGAAGGCCATTTTAGACCTCCAGAAGTATCATGTCTAGCACCCAGCTCCACTGCAGACTGGCACAAGCCTCTCCTCTCCCCCCTGTTGTCAGTTCCAGCTCCATCTCCCTTGCAGCAGCCCTGGTGGCCGGGAAGTTGGTTACAACATACAGAGCTATAACAGAGCATCCTAACCTGAGAGTCTAATTTATGTTTTAATCTAGACAGTAAATACCTATATTTCCTGTTCAAGCAGTGGAGGTAGGTAGGTAGATCTCTTGAGGGAGGGTACCACTGCTGTATATCTCACCATAATCACCCATTACAGGGGTTGTGCTCTAACCTAGGTTTATAAAATAAGACTATTGTTTCACTTCAGGAAACTGAGAAGTAGAGGGAGACAGCAAAATGTTTTGGGGAAAAAAAAAAAGTCAGAAATTCAAAACATTTATGTGAAAACCAGAAGTTGTTGGCTTTCTCTCACCTGAGGGAATATGTCCTCCAGTAGTGACCTCAGACTGTTATGCATCAAAGGTGAGCTTCTGCTACAGGCATTTGAGGGATAAATTCCCCCAAAAAATTCACAAAGTGTGAGGGAGAAGAGCATGTCCAATATTTGTTTAATTCCCACTCTGGCCACATGAGTATCAGATGAAGTATTTAAACAACACAGAGAAGTAAAATGTCTTTATGTCTACATATATAATATAGAATTTTACTTCAATATTATGGTTGTATGTGACCTTTAATTTTTGCCATTTATTCAGCAATTCAACTATGGCACTGAGTGACATGATAGCACATCACAAAATTCCTACACCCTAATTTTAGAACTCCGTATCAATGCCTTTTAATCTGGTCTATTTCCACAAACTGAGGGAGTAAGCATCCAAGAAAAAATAGCCTCATCTCATTAAGGTGTATTATTTCCACTAAAAAGTACTCAAAAATCAGTCCTTAATTGAAATAACAGTCACAAAAATTTTTAAATAACCTTACAAAAAATCCATGCTATGTGAAATTTGAATATACTAGAACCTAAATACATGGCTCTGAACCCAGACATCGAGATTTAGAAAAGTACTTGTTTCTCTTTGCTGGCCAAAACTCTAATGCCTCTTTAGTGCAAACAATTTTTAAAATGTATTCTACATTTTTAAGTGGAAAAGCATAACGCTTCTTCCCTCTGTTCCTAAGCTATCCTATATCCAATGAACAGTTCATTTTTCCTAAAATATTGCTGAAAATTTAAAAAAGTACAAATCCTAATTATATAGTGAAAAAACCCCAAGCCTTGTGTGTCAAAATAGTCTTTCACTTAACATTTCTACGATCTTTGCTACTGATTAGATGGTCATGATTTTTTTTCTTTTGCCATTTGATACATTTTTCCTAGAAAAGATCAGAGATCAAAAGGTATTACATTGCACCATGCATACTGACTCATTGTCAGAAGCTTGGTATTTGTTTCAAGCTTATGACACATAATTTAGAAAACATCTTCGTTCAGAGATACTTATGCATTTTACAGAGCCTGTTTGGCATGATATCACACTGTGCCTCAAATTTTTATCTGATAAAACCCATAGGTGCCCTCATTATCATTTAACCCGTGGGTAGCTGTAACAAATAAAATTTCAGTGTGGTTTACCCAGGGTGCCACAAACAGCCCTTGGGTACAACACAGCTCTGAATCATGCTCCAACAATGATATCTCAGGGACATTGCTGTTCTGTCCTCTGCCTGGACAAATGAAAATTACTTTGTCGTTTTCAGCTGGTAGAAATTTACACATACAGACATATTTTTGGACTTATTTTGTGAGGATGTGCTTTGCTGCTTGAATTATTTCTCAGTAATCAGAGAGTCCCTTTACAGAGAGCAGATTCTGTATTCCACTTGCTGTTCCCAGCACTAAGTTTTGAAGAAGTTTGCTGAACTCGTGCATACTAATAAATTTTCAAATATAAAATACTACAACTAAAATTTGTTTCTAATGAGAAACAAATAAGTCATTGAAAAAGGACAGGTAAAAAAAAAATCTAGAAGTGCTGAGCTTATGCAGAACTGGGTTATATTCAAAAGTCCACTGTTCCCAAGAGGTCAAGGTTTTTTTCCATAAATGATTGCAATTGCATTCTTGATTTCTTATATCCTTGAAAGGGTGATGGAAAGAAAGCTACTATAGTAGCTTTTCTGATAAAAAATATCTAAATAGATGTTATAACTATCGAACTGACAGGGAAAATATTTAGGAGACAGTAGAACTCACTTTAAATCCACTAACTGCTGTCACACAACCAGTTTTGTCGACTCAACCACAACTTAAGTCTAATGAATAGTATTTTTTTATAGCTTTTTATTAAAGACGTATAAATTTTTCCTTTTGTTGAGTTACTGAATATAGGTTTCTTTTGCATTTGGAAAAATAGTTCTTATGTGTTCAAAATTCACCTTTGACAAAATACTGTATGACAATCAGAAAAAATATGGTGCTATCTTGTTCTTGCTTCAAAAGATGCTTTATTTTTGTAGTTGCAATTATTCTACTCCTTATTTCACTTAGTTTCCAATGATGGACTCTTGGCAATGCTATTTTTCACTGTAGGAGTCCATTTTTGTGGTGGCTGTAATTGGTACAGACACTTGGCATCTTTTCAGATCAGTGGGGTTAGAGAAGTAACACTAAAAATACTGTACAGATTCAGAAAAGTTAAAAATAATCAATTCATTTCCAGATAAGAGTTAAAACAATGTGGGAAAAGGGAAAAAACCCCATACCTCCCAAGCCCAAGTTACTGAACAAATGGAAGTAGATGCACTGTTTGATAGTAAGTCCTCTTCCTCTGCTGGACCCACAGAATTCTCAGTGACTGTATCAGACTGCTATGGGTGCTCCAAAACTGCAGTCATCATCCAATTAATCCATTTCCTTCGCTCCATCTGAGCTGCAGAGATCCCTCTAGGGTATGTGGGACCCTGCATGTCCAGATGTGTGAAGCCAGGCAGGCTTTATGAGGTGTGCACCAGATACCTGCAAGGCACTCATGAGTCAGAAGACAGAGATTTATTGATATGAGAAATCCCAAGGCGTCTTACTCTGGCACTGACGTTGCCAAAGGTTGTAAGAACACTTTGATATCTAAATTTGGAATATTACAACATTTTGTGGGATTTTTAAATACATTTTTGCATGATCCTCAACTGGCCAACTCTGAGTTCTTCAATTTGGAGACAACCCAGTGTAGAAGGCATCAAAAGAGTGAACTCTATATATTCCCTGCCCAATTACCAGTGGAGTGTAAGAAATGAGAGCTGAAATGCAATATCAAGACAGGAAGCTGTCAATCTAGGAAATGACCAAATTGGTAGCCTAAGAGAAAGAGATACGGGAATTTCCTAACAGAGGAATAATTCAATCTTATTTTTCATATATGTGAGAATTTTTAAAAGTGGGCATAACTACTGCTCTGAATAGACTGGCTTTTGCAGGGAACCAAAATACACTAATCATTATGAAGAATAAAATGATAACATTTTTGATTTAGTGGTGAAAAGCCAAAGATGGGTCAGTACTGATTTAGTTGATGTTAATATTTGAGTGCAGTAAATGAATTGCAGCTGGAAGCCTTATTGTTAATATTTACTAATCTGTGCCAGGAAAATAAAATACCATTTATTCCTAAATATCCCTATACATTTTCAGTGCAAATGATACAAGGCTTCCACTTTGGAGTCTCCTCAGCCACTCTCTGCACATCATGTCACCACCTTTTTGCCTGCCTGTCCTTGCCTGCCTCCATTGAAAGGTAAGGCAGCATCCTGGTTGGAAGGGGGATGGGGTATGGTCCCTTAGGTGCCCCAGCCGGGCAGATCTGGGAATTGTTTGAGTGTAGCTTCCCATGCCAGCAATCCTCATCTGTGGGCAGACACAATCATGGATTTTAGGGTGCCAGTCCCTTCCAGGACATCTCAGCCACTCTGTTTCACTCCCTGACATTCCGTGTTAGGTTTGGCACTGCTCATTTACAGAAAATCTGGCCAAGGCTTCTGGATGGCTCACAATGATTTGCTGCTGCCTATTCATAATCTTCTTATCTTCTAAATGCCCAGAAATGAAAACAATGATGACTACTATGTAGTTCTTTGGGGGTTTTTCCAGCATCTCCCTTCTTGAAGAAATACATCACAAGATCTTTTCTTAAGTCTTGTGTAACTTCAGCCTCTTTTCGCAATTTATCAGAGAAAATAATTAATTCCTCCACAGCCATGGGTCTCACCTGGTGAAGGAATGCAAATATGGAAACTCCTAAGGTGATAAGAAAAATTCAGTATAGATTTATCATTAAAAATGTCATTATAAATAATTCCTCAGAATAAGCACACTGTCTGCTTTTCTGTGCCCCGCCAACATTCATAGCTGTGATGGGAGAGGCTGCCAAGACAAATCTTGGCAGGCCTTTGATGCCTGGTAGAGTGCTAGCTAACAGAGTTTGTCAGCTCAAATCAAATTTCTTTCTTTGACAGCAAAAGTTGCTTATAGGCAGGAGGTGGTACATATGATATGTCTGGCTTTAATAAGCTTGTGATAGTGCCTCACATGACAGCCTCATAGACAAACAGTGGAAATACAGTCTAGAGTGTTCATGAGCAGCACTTAGGGTTGTGACTGTCACTAGACTACAAGCTCAAGCAAAAAATGCAGTTGTTTATCTAAGTATTTGGGTTGCAAAATTATTGGTCTGAAAGTAGTCTCTCACAACCAGAATAACTCCACACATCACTAGACAAAACAAAGTCAGTATAGAATGGGCAAATAAGTAATTGAAATCTGCATTGCAAGAGTAGTTACCAAGGGCTCACTATCAAACCAAAAACAATAAGCAAGAGTGGTTCGAAACAGGTTGTACTTATCTAAGTAAAATCTTGTCATTATACAAAATATTATCATTTATTACATAAATGTAATTAAAATTTAGTGTATTATTCATTGTATTGTGTATCATATTATGTATTTTTATAAATTATATGCAGCATATCCATGAGTGACTTAAGTAACAAGATAATTAATTTATGAGCAATACAGTTGCAAATAAAGTACATAAGGATCATTAACAAGTGCCATACACGAGAGATGATGTAATTATACATCTCTAGGCTTTGAATCTTTGCATTCAAAGTTTTCATCCAATTACTTATTGCATGCATTGTAGTAATTTCCAAAAGGTGGCAAACTCTACACTAGTTTGAATCAGCAGCCCCTTAGCCAAAATTATTTATACCTTAAAATCTGAATAAAGTTACGATAAGGAAAGGCAATTAAAAAAAAAAAAGGGAAAAATAGAAGAGGGAGTGAATTGCTCTAACATTTTCTCTCACTCTTTTCTTTTGAGAAGAAGAAAATGGCATGTTGACAAACAACCACTGTGCAGAATATCTCTAAACTGTAGTGTGCGTATTTATTCCTTATTCATATGTATATTTCACTTAATGACCTTAATGCCTTTGGCTTTCTCAATGTAGGAAATAAGTACTCAAGGAAGGAGACAGATGGAGATTAGCTTTAATTATTAAGAAAATGAACTTTATTTTCTTAGAGATTATCAGTCTTTTCCATGGAATTCATAACTCAGCTAAGGCATTGTTCACCTGGCGGATGTTTACAAATCTTACTTCCTCAGGTCCCTTCTTTCAGTAGTCTTTGGATATCTGCCACAAATGCTCCTTCACAGGAGCAGGATCTGGCACTGCTTTCTCATCTTCACATCAATTCTTTTCAAGCAGAGTTGCTTCCCAAATCCCATTCATGCCATCATTCCACTTGGGAGCCATCAGCAAACAATGAGGCAATTCAGAAAAAGGGCAGGATCTGAACACCTGACTGTTAAACATCTCCACTTACCTAGCAAGCAAGTCACAACAATTCATTGATGAACACACAGGTTGGGTATTATTCAGTGATAAATGATTGCTACATTACTGATATTCTTGCATTTCTTATATCACTAACATCATAAAATGAACAGGACACTGAAAAATTAACAAGATGGTGGCAGAAATTAGACCCAGGTTTTGAGAGATCTGTAGAATAAATACTCAATTTGCCCAATCTGGGATGTCCATTTAATTGTTCCAGAAAACCTTTTGCTCAAAACCACAGCTTGTCAGGAAAAACTTATCAGGAAAGGATTGTGTTCATCAAATCTACCGGAAAAATCAATTTACTGGAAAAGATAAAAAAGAGATAATGTGCTACGTTGTATTTTCTGCTTTCAATCAGACATTTCTTCACTATATTGTTTGACAGTCTGTTTGTATTACAAGACAAAGCCACAAATTATTCCAAATATCTCATAAAGACTGGTTATTTTCTGAACATAAAACACCCTCCACAAATCAAATCCAATTTAAGTCAATTTGTTAATGATAAGGAACAGCTATAAGTGTGCTTTGTATGAGTGCAGGCATCCCTCTTTGAAAAGTATATCAAAGAAAGTAAATTTTAAAGCTCCTCTATTTATGGATATAGCTTTATAAACCATGGAAATGGTTGGCATGCCAGGAAAAGGTCAAAAGTTACATGGCTAAGCATAAAAACTAACAAGAGAGCTACAGAGTTCATTAAAAGTCAATCCTGCCCTTGTACACAGGATCAGATATTTGCTTTCTTTGGTTTATTGAATGAGAAAATGCATTTCTTATAACCACGACAATTATTTTTGACATGATTTAAAGTACCAAGCACTTCCACATATGAGTTGATGCTAAATAAAGATGAGGCACAAAATAAAGCTGTTTCTGTTTTTCCTTCATATGTTTCCTGTCTCCCCAGGCCTGTCCCTCCTGTTCCAGCAGTGCTGATGTTACCAGCCCCCAGGCACAGGGAAGCAATCCTTGGCAGACAGTATCTAGATAAATTCTTTCCTTGATTTCATATTCAGCCGAAGAGTCTGGACTGGCTTCTAATAGGAAAACAAGGTCTCTCAGGACCCTCTTTAGCAGATGTTCTGATGTCACAGAGGCTGCCATCTCTGTCAACAATGCAGTCAGGTCACAGCATTTGTTCTACGCTTTTTATATGGCTGTGGTACAAGTGACAAAAGGGCATGAAAAAGTCAATTTATGATATACACTGAGTGTGAGCTCTGACAAATAATGTAGACAACACATAATTTAAGAGAGCTTCTGGGGGAAGAAAAAAAAGGTAGAAAAATCACCAAAGTCAACAAATCTGGGTTATTAAAATAGGGAGAGTAAAGCAAACATATTTTAAAGGCTTAGCATGGTAAGAACATCCCCTTGATGAAGAAAGGACCCAGATGCAGAAGATAAAATAATAGGTAGAATATTTCTCTGATAGTTTTGTTATTTGCTTGTTTGTTTACTTGTTTGTTTTTATAGATAAATAATCAAGGACCTTATCTGTGGAAGAGAACACACTACTCTAAATATTTTCCCAGGAATATTTCTGCCATTTTGACTGATGATCATTCAACACATGTACACAGATAACTTGGCATATTCCATCAACATGCCTGGGAGTTGATAGAATGCTGTCTGGTTTAGGAAGAACTGCATGAGTTTGAATGATCTGCAGAGTAGGCTTAAGGGTATGCAGTTATGCTTCTCCTGTTTCTTCTTGTCTATACAAAATTTGAGACTGCTCTGAAAGCTCTGGAACACCTCCTACATGTTGCCCAACTCAGCTGTTATTTACTGGATGCTCTGCATCCAGACAGGCTTTCTAAAAATCCCACATCTAGTGATTGAAGGTGTCTCTACTAGTTGTGGTGAGGTGGGTGAGATAGGTTTTAGAGGTCCCTTCGAAACCAAATTATGTTATGATTCCATGTTTCTCCAAGTTTA
This sequence comes from Dicaeum eximium, assembly GCA_013396995.1. NCBI lineage: Eukaryota > Metazoa > Chordata > Aves > Passeriformes > Dicaeidae > Dicaeum > Dicaeum eximium. The sequence continues at coordinate 2,233,514 of VWZP01006729.1, forward strand.
CACCCAAGAGAACCAGTATTTTTACAAATAAGAGGAGATGACCAGAATGGAAAATTACAGTCCAGAGTGACAGCTTCCAGAACAACCAAGCACGTTTTAAGACAAAACCATTCTGAACATTGATTATCTTGCTCTTCCTGCCTTCTCAACATCAAAGTATTATTTATCTGAATAAGAGAGAGGAGAGAGAGAAAGTGAGATTTTAAGTGTACTTTTTAATATTTGTGGGCATGTATATACCTTTCCTTCTAGTGAGGGAATTCCTTGTACAATCATGTAATCATATAAGAGCCTGGGCTGGAAGAGACCTTAAAGATCACCAAGTTCCAATCCCCCTGCCATGGGCAGGGACACCTTCCATTAGACTAGGTTGCTCAGGGCCCGTCTAACCTGGCCTTGAACACTTCCAGAATTGGGCCATACTCAGCTTCCCTGGGAAACCTGTTCCAGTGCCTCACCATCTCACAATAAAGAACTTTTTCCCAAGATCTGGTCTAAACCTGCTCTCTTTCATTTTGAAGCCGTTCCCCCTTTGTCCCATCACTCCATGTCCTAGTAAAAGGTCTCTCTCTCTTTCCCTCTCTTTTTTCTTCAGGTACTAGAAGATCACTTAGGTTATCCTGAAGCCTTTTCCAGGCTGAACAAATCCACTCCTCCTTGCTTTTCCTCATAGGAGGTGCTCTATCCTTCTAATCATCTTGGTGGCCCT